>JAWPHD010018310.1:0-40485 GCA_037043455.1 Cyrtodaria siliqua | reverse complement strand
TAGTAAAACGTATCTAGGATATAGCTATAGTAAATAGTATCTAGGATATAGATATAGTAAATAGTATCGAGGATATAGCTATAGTAAATATTATCTAGGATATATCTATAGTAAATAGTATCTTGGATATAGATATAGTAAATAGTATCTAGGATTTAGCTATAGCTATAGTAATTAGTATCTAGGATATTGCTATAGTAAATAGTATCTAGGATATAGCTATAACTATAGTAAATTGTATCAGGGATATAGCTATAGCTATGGTAAATAGTATCTAGGATATAGCTATAGCTATAGTAAATAGTATCTGGGATATAGCTATAGTAAATATTATCTAATATATAGCTATAGTAAATAGTATCTAGGATATAGCTATAGCTATAGTAAATAGTATCTAGGATACAGCCATATTAAATAGTAACTAGGATATAGCTATAGTAAATAATATCTAGGATATAGCTGTAGTAAATAGTATCTAGGATATAGCTATAGTAAATAGTATTTAGGATATATCTATATCTATAGTAATTAGTATCTAGGATATAGCTAAAGTAAATAGTATCTAGGATATATCTATAGTAAATAGTATCTAGGATATAGCTATATTAAATAGTATCTAGGATATAGCTATATTAAATAGTATCTAGGATATAGCTATAGTAAATAGTATCTAGGATATATCTATAGTAAATAGTATCTAGGATATAGCTATAGTAAATAGTATCTAGGATATAGCTAAAGTAAATAGTATCTAGGATATATCTATAGTAAATAGTATCTAGGATATAGCTATATTAAATAGTATCTAGGATATAGCTATAGTAAATAGTATCTAGGATATAGCTATAGTAAATAGTATTTAGGATATATCTATATCTATAGTAATTAGTATCTAGGATATATCTATAGTAAATAGTATCTAGGATATAGCTATAGTAAATAGTATTTAGGATATATCTATATCTATAGTAATTAGTATCTAGGATATAGCTAAAGTAAATAGTATCTAGGATATATCTATAGTAAATAGTATCTAGGATATAGCTATATTAAATAGTATCTAGGATATAGCTATAGTAAATAGTATCTGGGATATAGCTATAATAAATAGTATCTGTGATATATAGTAAATACTATCTGGGATATAGCTATAGTAAATAGTATCTAGGATATAGCTATAGCTATAGTATTTAGTATCTGGGATATAGCTATAGTAAATAGTATCTAGGATATAGCTATAGCTATAGTATTTAGTATCTGGGATATAGCTATAGTAAATAGTATCTAGGATATAGCTATAGCTATAGTATTTAGTATCTGGGATATAGCTATAGTAAATAGTATCTAGGATATAACTATAGCTATAGTAAATAGTATCTAGGATATAGCTATAGTAAATAGTATCTGGGATATAGCTATAGTAAATAGTATCTAGGATATAGCTATAGCTATAGTATTTAGTATCTGGGATATAGCTATAGTAAATAGTATCTAGGATATAGCTATAGCTATAGTATTTAGTATCTGGGATATAGCTATAGTAAATAGTATCTAGGATATAACTATAGCTATAGTAAATAGTATCTAGGATATAGCTATAGTAAATAGTATCTGGGATATAGCTATAGTAAATAGTATCTAGGATATAGCTATAGCTATAGTATTTAATATCTGGGATATAGCTATAGTAAATAGTATCTAGGATATAGCTATAGCTATAGTATTTAGTATCTGGGATATAGCTATAGTAAATAGTATCTAGGATATAGCTATAGTAAATAGTATCTAGGATATAGCTATAGTAAATAGTATCTAGGAAATAGTATCTAGGATGCTATAAAATACTTTATACGTTACTGTTACGAAGACAAATAAAAAACAAGTTTTGCTATACTATATAAAACTGTTTTAATAATTTTGTATTGCTTCGATAACAAACAAATAAAACCACACAGAGATAATGAAAAACCTGCTTCTATATGTAATTTGTTAAATACATAAACACGCTTTATCAGACGGGTCTCATGCACAAAGCTGAATTTCGCCTTTTTCTCATCCATCTGTATGTCCATAGTGATTTACAGTTAGCTCTCTCTCTCTCTCTCTCTCTCTCACACCCATAAGTTTGTATATGGTATAAATACACATACACTTAGCCCATCATTTATCAAGATATACGAGGGGTCATCCAATTAAACAAATAGTTAAATATCAATAAAAACGCACTATACAGAAAAAAACGACATATGACTAATTAAAACGAATTTCTGTCAACTAGATTTTGGGTCTGAAGTCTATAAAGTTCGTAATGATATATGTTATATGACCTGGGCTTTCCGAGTTCAAAGCGGTAGTTTGACATTTGTATGTATATGCACGTATACGACCTTATGAAACGATTAACTCATACTATTATTTTTTTTTTGCAAATGAATCGTTGAGACATACATATATGTACTCATGATTTAGAGTTTTCAATTCATCAAACACACACACAAGAAAAACACCACTAATTTGTAATCCCTTTCAATTAATATGCAATAATAATTTAATTATTATTTATTTTAACCACGATGTAGGTCCCTACCTGTCCACCGTAATTGGATCACGGTTCGTATTAAACATGTTTCACCTATAAATAAAATTGCTTGATGTCATACTACTGCCATTATTCCACAATATTAGTCCTAAACACGTCAATGAATGATTATTATTATGAAGACGTCTACTAAAATCCTCAAAGGACGGTAGCGTTTGATGCTTTGTTCTCTTGTTACTTCTGTCAAGTCACTGAGTACATGCACTGTGGCTTTCAAGGCATTAGTGCTGTTACATTCATATATACATGATCATCTATGTGTTATACATTTGTTATTTAGACTGTCGAGTTTTATTAGGATAGCAATAGGGTAAGAATGAGTGTTGGTGCACCCTAGAACCTGGTTTAACCCCACACCCCAGCGGTATGTTTTTGTCATTGACCATTCCAATGCGGTAGCCCTTTTGTGTTTTCTTTGGTTGGCTGTTTTTTGTGAAAGCTACATTTTCTGTTGGACTTTTATACCTACTTTGAATGGGAATCAACTGAAAGAACAGTTTGTTTCCATTTTACAAATACAGGGATAAAAAAACTAAACCCCTTAAATCCATTTCGTTTCGATGTTATTTACCTATGACGGGACACATGAATGGGTCGTCTTAATTTATAAAGATGGCAGGAAAAAAACATCCGTGGGTTTCAACAAGATGTCGGCAGCCTGAACAAGTGTGTATAATATAAATGTATTTTGGGAAGTGTAAGATATACCCACTTCTCCGGATCCACTTTCTGTATATAAATATAACTTGCTCATACTTTTCCTTGAAGGAAAGAAAATACATTATATCTTCTTACATCTTAGGTTAAACCTTAGAGTTTGTTTCTCTAGTCGTCAACCAATATAACCGCTGTTGATTTAGTGATATACCTACACAGTAACTTTTAAAGAACATCTCCAAGAAACGTTTGTGTTATTTTATTGGAACGTTTGACCTATATCAAGCGTGCGTGTGTTTTTCTTTGTCTTATATTCAAGATATCCTGTGGGGCGATATAGATTACATGAATGTACATACACCACACCACACCAATTCAGCACTATCCGATGAGTCAATGACTCGCTTATTTATTAAATGTCATGTAAACAGTCAACATTTTTCCTCCGTCATATAAACATATTTTCTGTTATATTTTTTTTTCTAAAATCAATTTAAGATATCAAGTCAAGCAACTCATAAGAAACTATACACTGTTACACATTATATTAAATAATAAACACAAATACACAAATTAATAGCTAACATCAACTTGAGAGGTAACTGTGTTATTAAGTTAAGTTGTTGATGATAATGATCGAAAACGCATATCTAGAAATTCAAAAGTGACAAAAATTACAAAAAGTTTATGAAAGGAGAAATTTGGTAATCGCTAGCACAATAAATACAAAAAATATTCCAGTCTCGGTTTGAATGAGACATGAGAAGGAAAGTGTAAAATGCTTGCTACTGTTCACGTCCTCCAGTCCTCTAGCTCCGGGTTGAATATAACGCAATATTTAGAATACGAAATATGAGACAGCCCGAAGATGGTAAGCACATGACGGTGAACATGGAACCTTCACTCTGGCGTGTTCATACCATTCCATGGCCAACGGTGTATGATCCCAGAAAAAAATGGGCGAAATTAACAAAATGAATTTAGTTGGAAGCAGAGGTCATGAAGTCTGAGCATCACACTCAGCAGTCAAACGACTAAATTAAAAAGCATATCCTAAGGTTTATCAAATAATACTTAAAACCTGTATAGGCCGGAGTAGTGGTCAGCGATCTCCAAAGATCGGAACAAATAACAGTATTTAATACCAGATACATGATTCCAAACTGCTACAAAGGGAGACATAAAGTGTTGAAATATTTACAATTAGATTATGAAAACTTTAGGGATTGATAAAAACAAAGCGATTAAAGGCTCAATTGCCGGATAAAGGCCACCAGATGGAACTGGGGAAGGTTTCTTAAATAAATTTATGCAGGGTTAAGTCAGGGAGTCCTTTTACAAAATATTGAAAATTCCACCTCATAAAAAATATGTATTTGGCACAGCAGTAAACTGATATTAAACGCTTGTATTGGTAAAAATATATTTGTGTATAAGCATTTATTATTCCTAGTTTCAAAGGGTGTTTAAACTCAACTGACAGAAATTTGAAAATATGAGGGAGGAGCCTGTGGGGTCATGAACTGAGAAGTGTACACACATACACGTGGTAGTGTTTACAGCAGACGACATGCAGTAGTTAGGTAGTTGTTACATTACAGCTGGAGAAACCTGAATGGAAAATATACGAACACTTGAAGAAAATATTATTAAATTTATTTTAATCCCGAACTTGCTTTATATAATAAACTTATCTGTCTTTAAATATGTACAGTCCCTATTTTAACTGGTAATAACTCATGAATTTGGATGTGTCACGTGTGAAGTAGTTTCAAATCGACGAACACCCCAAAAGTCGGTATATAAGGAGAAATCGATACTTAAAATTTCACATTTTTATTTAGCCTCCGTACAGGTAACATCGATAAATATACGGCTCCAGAATATATGTGATAAAAAAATAGTTGCCCGGAACGGGATTTGAACCACAGTCTTGCACTTGTAAGATTTGAAAGATTGTACGCTGAACCTCTAGACCACTGCTATTTATTGGTATTTTGTAGCATTTTTAACACTAAATAGGCATTACGTAATAACAAGAGCGCGCACACAAACTCATCAAGCGCTAAATAACAAGTCGATATATGCTTGATTTGAGACGAAGTATTAGTTTCATATTGATAAGATAAAGTATTACACAAGGCAATGTTAATTTACACGTGCGACAATATGAACTGCATATTTATTGATCCATCTTTAGATGCGTTCAAATATTTTAAGTTATTTTTCCTCATAAAATATGGTAGTTTGTATACTATTTTCTCAAGTAGCGTTGTAGTTCAGTGGAGCCCCGAAAGTAGCTAACTATTTTTTTTCGGTAAAAATTACTGTTACCAGTGTATAGGTACGATGTGCACTGGTCGATGTATATACAGTAATTGATTTCATGCGCTATATTTGCTCCCTTAAATACCCGATATCGACCTTAGCTGGTGAACATGAAGTTACAAATAAAGACACGCCTACAAAGAAGAAATCGATTGTTATACGGAGTCTGTAGCTTTAAGGACATATTTCAAGCCTATTGTATTTGGAGAGAATTTCTATAAATTAGGTAACTGTTAATCACTGTTAGCCATACAATTTCATGAGCAAAATTTGATATTCAATTTTTCTTCAGATTATGAGGCCCACCCAATAAAGAATTTGTGACCAGTACACATAATACCACATTAAAGAATGTTGTATATTTATTGTGTTGTGCTCTGATTTTTGGTCTAAAAACAATTAATAAATAACAGATAAGTTTTGTATACAAAAGCTAAATTATGAACATATATTTCTTCATTAAAGTAAATTACAAAGTGTTGTTAGGCTATTCTTACCCTCAATATAGAAATGCTATACAAATAAAAAAAATAGGAGCGGGCCTCAATTTATATACCTGAGTTGATCAGCCGTGAAGGGTGCTGACTGTAAATATTCAAGCTTCCCATGCTTTTTCAATGACCAAGTAGCGTTGGGAAATGTGTCCTTAACTTGGAACATTTCATTCATGTTGCTGAGAGGTATATATATTGCCTGTTGATTATTATAATAAGGTTCAAGATGTTCAAAATACAGAAAGTAGACAAAAGTACTTTTAACGATAACAGTATTGTCTTGGTGTTTTGAGTATCCATATATGTATAATTCATCAGAAATGTCCCATGTAAGGTAACGATAACAATATTGTCTGGGTGTTTTGAGTGTCCATATATGTATAATTCACCAGAAGTGTCCCATGTAACAGTATAAGGTAACGATAACAGTATTGTCTGGGTGTTTTGAGTATCCATATACATATAATTCACCAGAAGTGTCCCATGTAAGGTAACGATAACAGTATTGTCCGGGTATTTTGAGTAACCATATAATTTTGTATAATTCACCAGAAGTGTCCCATGTAACAGTATAAGGTAACGATAACAGTATTGTCTGGGTGTTTTGAGCATCCATATATGTATAATTCACCAGAAATGTCCCATGTAAGGTAACGATAACAATATTGTCTGGGTGTTTTGAGTATCCATATATGTATAATTCACCAGAAGTGTCCCATGTAAGGTAACGATAACAGTATTGTCTCGGTGTTTTGTGTATTCATATATGTATAATTCACCAGAAGTGTCCCATGTAACAGTATAAGGTAACGATAACAGTATTGTCTGGGTGTTTTGAGTATCCATATATATATATAATTCACCAGAAGTGTCCCATGTAAGGTAACGATAACAGTATTGTCCGGGTATTTTGAGTAACCATTTAATTTTGTATAATTCACCAGAAGTGTCCCATGTAACAGTATAAGGTAACGATAACAGTATTGTCTGGGTGTTTTGAGTATCCATATATGTATAATTCACCAGAAGAGTCCCATGTAAGGTAACGATATTGTCTGGGTGTTTTGAGTATCGATATTTGTATAGTTCACCAGAAGTGTCACATGTAACAGTATAAGGTAACGATAAGAGTATTGTCTGGGTGTTTTGAGTATCCATATATATAATTCACCAGAAGTGTCCCATGTAAGGTAACAATAACAGTATTGTCTGGGTGTTTTGAGTAACCATATATGTATAATTCACCAGAAGTGTCCCATGTAACAGTATAAGGTAACGATAACAGTATTGTCTGGGTGTTTTGAGTATCCATATATGTATAATTCACCAGAAGTGTCCCAAGTAAGGTAGCGATAATAATATTGTCTGGGTGTTTTGAGTATCCATATATGTATAGTTCACCAGAAGTGTCCCATGTAAGGTAACGATAACAGTATTGTCTGGTTGTTTCAAGTATCCATATATGTATAATTCACCATAAGTGTCCCATGTTAGGTAACGATAACAGTATTGTCTGGGTGTTTTGAGTATCCATATATGTATAATTCACCAGAAGTGTCCCATGTTACAGTATTAGGTAACGAGAAAGTAGTGTCTGGGGGTTTTGAGTAACCATATATGTATAATTCACAAGAGGTGTCCCACATACGGTAACGATAACAGTATTGTCTGGGTGTTTTGAGTATCCATATATGTGTAGTACACCAGAAGTGTCTCATGTAAGGTAACGATAACAGTATTGTCTGGGTGTTTTGAGTATCCATATATGTATAATTCACCAGAAGTGTCCCATGTAAGGTAACGATAACAGTATTGTCTGGGTGTTTTGAATATCCATATATGTATAATTCACCAGAAGTGTCCCATGTAACAGTATAAGGTAACGATAACAGTATTGTCTGGGTGTTTTGAGTATCCATATTTGTATAATTCACCAGAAGTGTCCCATGTAACAGTATAAGGTAACGATAACAATATGTCTGGGTGTTTTGAGAATCCTTATATGTATAGTGCACCAGCAGTGTCCCATGTAAGATAACGTTAACACTATTGTCTGGGTGTTTTGAGTATCCATATATGTATAATTCACCCGTAGTGTCCTATGTAAGGTAACAATAACAGTATTATCTGGGTGCTTTGAGTATCCATATAGGTATAGTTCACCAGAAGTGTCCCATGTAAGGTAACGATAACAGAATTGTCTGGGTGTTTTGAGTATCCATATATGTGTAGTTCACCAGAAGTGTCCCTTGTAAGGTAACGATAACAGTATTGTCTGGGTGTTATGAGTATCCATATATGTATAATTCACCAGAAGTGTTCCATGTAAGGTAACGCTAACAGTATTGTCTGGGTGTTTTGAGTATCCATATATGTATAGTTCACCAGAAGTGTCCCAAGTAAGGTAACGATAACAGTATTGTCTGGGTGTTTTGAGTATCCATATATCTATAGTTCACCAGAAGTGTGCCATGTAATGTAACGATAACAGTATTGTCCGAGTGTTTTGAGTATCCATATATGTATAATTCACAAGAAGTGTCCCATGTAAGGTAACGATAACAGTATTGTCTGGGTGTTTTGAGTATCCATATATGTATAATTCACCAGAAGTGTCCCATGTAAGGTAACGATAACAGTATTGTCTGGGTGTTTTGAGTGTCCATATATGTATAATTCACCAGAAGTGTCCCATCTAAGGCACATCTTTAGGGTTTGGATACAAGTGTCTCACCTGCTTTAGAACGCATTCTGGCATTATCTCTCTTTGTGTAAGTTCTACATGCAATTCACTCATGGGCTGGTGTTTTCTTGCTAAATAAATAGGGTTGCTCCAGAGTCCTCGCCTGTCCAACATCACTCAACACTTTTTGTAAAGCCTTTTTCTATTGACATTATTGCCAGGACGTGCTGCTAAATCCCTTCCAAGCCATGCTTGCGGATAGGCAGTTACACATGGAAGGTTCAAACAGTGTATGCAAGGAATGTTATGAGCATTTTGTCCGTTCTGTTCATTTCATCATTTGGGCTGGGTAGAGAGGCACATGCATTTTGTAGAACACTATTGTCTTTGTTGTGCACCGTGTGAACCTCCATAGCAGTACTTTGAGATGGGACATTTGTATCTGTGTTTGTGGATAAGTACTGTTTAAGTACGTGTGTTCCTGATAATAAATCATCTCTATCATGTTCATATTGTACATCAGAATCAGAATCACCACTATGTACTTCTATATCCCACCCATGAAAATTGAATATACTTTCAGTAATGTCCTTCTGTTCTTTGTCATATATACTATGTACTTCCTTATTTTGTTATCTTCATCATGTCCACCCATTCCTAACAATAATTATTTTAAATTGTAATTCCCAGCACAATATGTTCTTACAACATCCAAGTTGAGCCCTGATAAGTACACTGTTTCACGAGACAAACTATAATAGGAAATTCATTTTCATTTAACACAAACTTCAATCATGAATTATTTGCTGACAGTGTCATTGATTTCTGTTTAGTCATCAGAATACATTTATTTTGGCGCTAAATTTCATAGAAGTGCCATTTTAATGTGACAAACGGTGGAATTGAGCATAAAACAAGTAGTGAAAGAGAGTAAAACATGGATAATCCTGTTGAACAGCATGGATTAAATAAAATACGGAATGCTATGAGACTTGAAGCAAGGGCATATCCGTAAAAATAATCTAATCAACGACAGAAACAAAGAGATAGAAGTCTTAGGGGACGAATAGAATATTATCACAAGACAGAAAATGAAAAATGAAGTTGCTCAACAAAATGGACAGATTGAAATTGCTTCTTGAGCTCTTACACAGGGTTTTTGTGTTTTTTATCAACACTAACATTCCATCAGAAAGAAATGGAGATAATCCATCAGACTTAGATGAGTCGGTATACATTTAACAGTACATTGCAGTTGATGAACAGCTATTTGTTGGAGCTGTAAACAACCTGGTGAATCCCATGCATATAAATGTGAAAACAATATTAAAATAACAGACAGTCAAAGAATACGCCATGTACTTTCTCTAAATATGGAATGTGAACAATCAAACCATTCATTTTCGTGGACATCTTCACCATACATAGAACAGGGAAAATTCCTAGGCAATGCAATGATTCCTCATGGCTTTTTTACGTCTGGTATGTTATTAAACCACTTAAATAAATGTTGGCATGATGAACTTTCAGACAAAGCAGCTGCAATAAGCACTCACATCTACTATTGTATGAAAAATAGTCAAAACAATGCAGATAAATTACGAGAAAATATTTTAAACTTTGTGGAACATTACCAAGGTCATCATGGCAGTTGCTTTCAAAGCTCAAGGTGTAGATCTGACCCGAATTATGAATGTTCAAAACTTATTCTAAAATGTGATAAAGCCGTTGCAATTTGACTAACTTTTTGAAAAACTTGCCAGTATACAAAGAAGCTGAAAAATATAAATATTGTATACTCACTATGTAGAGTCATTTAACAACGCCCTTTTGAAGTATGTGGACAAAGGAATTGTGTTTGGTGCTTCAAGTTATAAATTAAGAATTAATTTAGCAACTTTAGATTGAAATGAGCATATAAACAGAGAATCATGATCAGATAGGGCAATGAGCTACAAAAGAAATCTTGAAATGACATACACAGTTCCAATAAAAAAAGGAAATTAAATAGTTTCAAAGAAATGATTTGGAGTCAATGAATTGCTAAACTTTACTTCTAGCTGATCTGTAAATGCATTGTTTTATGTCGTCTTCTGTTTACATGTGCTATTTTTAGAATCATTCATTGACACTGACAGGCCAGCATAGCTGGTGTAATTTGATAGCCACTTCTCCAATCTCTCCCTACCCATATGTTGCCCCTTTAATTAAGCTTAAATTTGAGGGTATAATATAAAAAACTATATAAATATGAAAATATATAATATAATCATGACAAATACCAGGTAATGCGTATCAATCAATGTGTGACTTCGATCTTTGGAGATAGTCGAGCCCGATACTTATATTTAGATATCGGTGGTACATGTTTTCAATTGCTTTTGTTTTCTTACTTAAGGACATATTTCCTAATATTTCCCATCGGTACTTGGTCATTAAAAAAGCATGGGAATCTTGTTTATTTACTGACTGCATGCTCTATGACCGATCAAATTGAGGCTTGTAGTTGTTTTTCTTTGTGTTACATTGCTATATTAGATATTGTCTTGGGTAAGAAAAGCTAAACGCAACTTTGTACTTGTTGACTGTCCTCTTGAATGCTACTTTCCCTGTCCGATCCTTTTATATTTCTTTGTAATTTAGAAAGCATATTCATAGTTTAGCTAGTTTAAATACAAAACTTGTCTGATATTTCTTTATTGTTTGTAGAAAAAAATGATAGAAAAGCATTAAATGAACAATTTTATGTTGTGTGTTTATATTTTACTGCACTCAAAAAGGCTTTATTGGGTGGGCCTCATAATCTGAATCAAACTTGAATATCACAATGCTCTCATTAAATTGCATGGCGTAACAGTGATTTACAGTAACCTATAGAAATTCTCTCCCTCCTCCACAAATACAATAATCTCAAAATATGTCCTTAAATTTCGATTCGGTGGTTTTACTACTCCGGCCGATAAAGGCTCTGGGTATTGTTTAACAACCATAGGATATGTTGTCTGCTTTTTAATTTAGTCTTTTGGCTATTACTTGTGATGCGCAGGCTTCATAACCGCTGCTCCCAACTAAATTCCATTTTGTTTATTTCGCTCTTCGGGGCATAGAATTTCTTTAGATACTGGGACCATACGCTGGCCATGGGGATGTAATAAGTATAAAGGTCGCTATGTCCACCGCCATATGCATGCCATCTTTGGGACGGTTAAAATTCTGTACTATTGAGTTTATGAATATTGAGTTCTGCTCAACCCGGGGCTCGGGAGCGTGAGCGGTAGCAAGCATATTTCACTACCGTTCTTGAACAGTCTCAATCAAACTGAGACTGCAATATCTCGTACGTATCGTGTTCGGCCGTTTCAAAATGTCCACTCTCATACTCTTCTAATTTGTGCAGTGTACCGTGTACGAGAGGCACCCCACTTATATTTGAACACTATAGATATCATGACTGTCACGAAACTGCACGAGATTTTCGAAATGTTTTCATTGCATGGGCTAGTATATTACCAATACTGTAATATACATGTATTTCGGTCACTTTATATCAAGATGGTACGCCGTAAAATATGTGATAAAGTAGAGGGTATAGTTCTTGGGCTTTTGAGGACTAAACATTCCTACAGAAGTATTCAAAAGGCATTAAAATCTATGGGACATACGATTTCTTTGGGCTCTATAAAGAATATTCGTGATAATGTTGGATTACAACGCAAAATGTCCAATTCTGGTGAACCTGTGCCAAAGTTTAGAAAACGTCCTACAGTTGCCACCCCTGACGTCGTTCGAAAAATCGCACGCATGATTTCGAAAGTCAATCCACCAACACATAGAGAGATGGCATCTAAGTTAGGCATCTCTAAAGGAACTGTTTTTTCGCATTATTACCAAAACTTTGGAAGCCAGACTGCGAAAAAAGTGCAAAGTACACCAGCTGAACATGGCACAGATTAAGAAAATACGCGCCAGATCTTGGAAGCTGTATCTGAAGTTACGTGCAGGAAGATGGAAGAACTTTGTCACCTCTGACGAGGCAATGTTTTACTTAGGTAATAGCTATGGTCGCAGACGGGTTTGTTACATCAGAAAAGGTGAACAATGCAGTGACAAGTTGAAGTTTGTTAAGCGTGATGCGTTTGCCCGCGGTTTCATGGCTGGAGTATCGTCCAGAGGCAAAACTGAAATTCGAATTATCGAGAAAGGCACAAAAGTTAATAGTAAGTACTATATTAACAACGTCCTGAAGCCATTTCTGAACAAAGAGGTTCCAAGACTTTTTCCAGAAGGTTCAAATGCTATGGTTTTCCATTAGGACAGTGCGTCCAGCCATACCTCTAAACAGACCCTGCAATTCTTGAAGGACAGAAAGGTGAACTTCATTACACCTGAAGAGTGGATGCCTAAGTCCCCTGATGCCGCCCCGATGGATTTTGGTATTTGGGGAATCTTGAAACGTCGCCTACAGAAGCGAACAATAAACTCCTTAATGGGGCTTAAAATCGCATTAAAGAAGGAATGGCGAAATCTTGACCAACGAACTATAAATAAGACTTTGCAATCATGGCCAAGATGTTGTAGACTCATATACAATTGTCATGGATCACATATAGAACATTTGTTACAGTAAAATGATATTACGGGGTCAGTTTACAGCGTTTTTATTTTGTTCAAATATAAGTGGGGCACCTCTCGTATAGCTTTTTTTTTTATATGTCTTCAGTGTTTATCTTATTTACTACCATGTATGGATTTGTTTTCGTCCTAAACCACGACTTGATATATTGATAGAATGTCTGTCTATCATGCGAAAAGTCGTTGGTATAATATGAAATACTTTATAAACTAAGGAAAGGTTATATGTTCAGAAGAAATAGTATCATTCACAGACTACAGTCATTCCAACAAGTATAACAAAGCAAATGTGATTCAGAAAAAACATCACAAACACATTCAGTAAAAACAAACATCGCAAACATATAAGAGTTGACAACAGGGGTACCGCCTAGGAACGGTCAACGGCACAAGGGACTACTGGGAAGTTATAGTAGCCCCCTTGCATATATATGGCAGTTCTAGGACTAGTCGACCTGGTGTCAGTGTAATGTGACTTGGGGGGTGGGATGTATTTAGTCATGTGTCAATGGCGTGATATTATATTTTGGCAGAACCAACACTTTGACCATTGATCTTGCTGCTAGACTACGTCGTGATATGAATCGCCCCCTACCTCGACAAACGACAACAACAAAAAGAAACACAAACAAATAAAAAGCAACAACAAACAAATAAAACAAAATCATGACAAGTAACCTGTTCGTACGAAATTCCTCCTAACAGGTAGAAGAGACAAAGTTTTAGGTTGTAATAAGCTAGAAGGGTGTTCCAAAGAAACACCTGTGTGGCCTGCCTTGTGCAGTTTTATGAAAAGGGGCATACGTCTGCCATGTTTATTGTTTAACGACATTTTTTGAGGTAGGATGAAGATGTTTGTGAAATTTAATGAACATATGCGAAATACTTTTCAAGTAATGGCCAAGGTTAGGGTGCAGGTTAAAAGTAAGTATAAAAATCGAACAGGAAATGCAGCTTTCACAGAACACAGTAAACCCCAAAACACGCAAAAAGACAAACAAGAAAGGCAATAGTAATAATGACGTCACAAACACAAACATGGTTGACAGTAGGGTTACCGCCTTGGAACGGTCAGTGGCAAAAAGGCCGGTTGGGGACGACGGACGACGACGGACGATAGACAACGACGACGGACGATGGACAAAGTGATTCCTAAGTATCTGCCATACTACGCAGGCGACACAAAATGTAAATCACAAATACCATGATGACTACTAAGACAGCCACTGTGATACCAACTTTCTTAAAGGTTTTGTTTTTGGTTTGTATTTGTAGATTCCAAGGGATTCCCTTTTCAGCATTTATTGACATTTACACTAGCATCTGTTTAGTGCCTTGTGGCGGCTGTAAAATGTCGCTCCGACTAAAACTCAGTTGTGTTATTACTTACTGGTTCTTTGGGATTATCAAGCCCAATATTTGCGCCTTTAAAGTAGCATACCGCTTAAGCCGGTGGGAGCATTATACCTTATATAGCCTCTATTGAACAGACTCAATAAAATGCTTCATATTTGGACGGAATATAGTTAGCTACATATGTTTAATCGAATATTACTATTAATTAATATTTTCATAATTTTATTATACTAAGGTTTGTGGCATTTGTGAACAAAAGCTAAGTTACAGTTTTGCCTTTTTGAATCTCAGTTTAACGTCGAACCATATTTTAAAATTATAGAAACTTAAAGATAAGGTTAGTGGGCGTGTATTTAAAGTAAATGGGAGGGGTTTGACGCTTGGTTTACTACCAAATTCAAGCTTTGGAAACATGGCCACAAACCCGTATATAAGGAGAGAATCCTATACCAGTACATCATTTTTAATACATCGTTCGTTGCATCTACATCGATAAAAAGAAAAACATCAGTGTCCTAATCATTGGAAAATAGATCGCTAAACACGGGATTCGACCTCCGGATTGACAATTAGGCCAAAGATACAACTGAAATACTACTTCTCATTTTAACTATCTATTCGTTTTTAATAATGGATGTTGGGTCATTTCTCAATGTTATATTAACAAAACATATACATAACGTACTCCTTTGTTGATAGCTCATGTAATACATTTAGAATATGTTATGGAATCGATGCCAATAAGTTTATTAAAAAAAAGGTTTGGTGGCATGATACCCGGTATACACGGCAATAAAAAAATAAGGTGCGCATATAGTGCCTGTATTATAGTGTCAAGTATTAAATAAATGTTTTAATTCTCTTTATTAAAGGGAATGTAGCGACACAGCCAAACAGCTCTATTATTGATAAATATCATTTAAAACGAAGAAAATCACTGCATGTTTTTACTGGTCATATAAAGCATTATTGCCATTAAGTATTACATATTTTCCATACAGTTGCTGTCATTTTTTCCCTATAAACTTTCATATTTATACATATTTCATATATGGTCATTTAGAACTGTGATGTCATAGCTCTCAAAATGGCCGCTTCCATACCCGTTTCAACAGAAACTTCAAATGATCATATCTTCTTTGTTTATCATCCGATTTTGATAATTCATTCACACTTATTCTAGTTTTCCAGACAGAACTCTCAATAATAAAGATGTTTGGCTGTGTCGCTATATTCCCTTTAATAATACTAACGTCAAGATTAGCATCGGTTTCTTTACTTTTCTGTATGCAAATGTAAGTATAAATATCCTGTGTTATGCCGTGATATGTATACTTTTGTTTATTAATGTCGAACAGAGATAATGTAATATTTGAATGGCTTTGTACAAAATGTAGTGTATTGTTTGCGTAGGTAATTTCATAATTGATGGAGTCAGTGGGTAAATTGCAAATGATCAATTAACGGTGTGGGTGGATCTGAACATATTAACTGTCTCAAATGAGTCATGTCTACATAACTGTATTGCAATTATACATTTGATAGTAGTTACTTAAGGACAGATAGCTTATGGAATTGTATTTATATCATTGTCCTATCTCGATCAAGGATCAGTGCAAGTTCTGGACATTGTAGCAAATATCGTGTTGAGATGATTATGTATGTTTGAAAGCAACAGAAATGAGATGTGGATATGTTTCCAAACTGTTGCAGTGACAATGATAATGAAACACTCATATCGGCATAACGATTTGCATGTGCCACGGTATACTTTGTTTTGATCATTTGGATCTTTTCACCGCATTTAACAATTAACCAATTTACATAATGCCTATTATTATGTGTGATAGTAGTTATAGACTATGAATTATTTAAAACCCATCGTTACAGTGAGCACCCAACAGGGAAACAATTGCTTATTGTATCGGTCACTATAGCGAGATGGGGTGGACTCAAAATGCCAAACATGCACGGATCATATAAAGTAGTAATTATTGTAATATCATATTAATTCTGCTACAAATGTAACAAGTAGTGAAAAGGTCGTGCCGAGAATACAAAATACAGTGCGTTTAACATACTGTTCTAGCACTCTAACACACTTTTAAAACAAATCTTAGGGTTTTGTTGAATATACCATTTTATAGTCATTGAAATATTAACCATATAGTAACATATTTGTTGTTAAAAGTTAACTTAACAAACGTTAACACAGTAAAACGAAGCTAGTGGACTTTTGATCGAAGACAGAGGAAAACTGAAATGTAATGTCATGTCACACACGCAGTTAGTAACAATGATTGGAGACTTTCTCACTCCGTCAATTTCAACATATGTGTGTGTGAGTGCGCGCGCGTGTGTGTATGTGTGTATATATAATGGACAACTTCAAACAATGAATGCCATATGCTTCCTAGTCACTTCTCCATAAATGGCAATTGCTGATCAAATTAAGCCACAACGCACATACACATGGCGTTTCGGAACACAACTGTCATTGTTAAGGAACCAATCGTACAGATATCAATCTCCTTAAATTTTAGAATAAATACAGAAGAACGAATAATGAGAAGAAGAATTCTGTATAGGTTCAAGAGTTTATTAAAGATTGATAAAGCTGCATACCTGCTTTGAATTTGGTAAAACAACTGTTTAAATAATCGACAATTCTGTCTGAAATTTCAAATACATCTTTTGAAAACAAGGTGTGCCTTTCATAAAAGTATTTGCTTTCCTCCACTTTAATTTCACGTTTTGTTAGCCTTGTGACAAAATTGAATTTGCGTCTGAGACGTAAAACATGGGACGTTTATTGGTCCCAAATTAAACAAAACTGCATGCTCGATACTGTTATTTATTCAGTGCTGAAAGAAAGGCTTAAATAAACATGAATACTGAATATATAATTTGAAATAAGTATGCATGTCTACTAGAGATGTATGTTTTAAAAAACTAATACAGAAAAATGTGGTATGAATAAATTCCTTGAACAATTTTTTCCTATGGATTACAAACCCGAATTCGTACACAGTAACTGTTATGCTGCATAAGTTATTTGTATTGCAAATCGATTACAATATATTAGTTGAATTTGAGCTAAATACTAAAGTCTTACGTCAACAGATAGCTGAAAAGTCAGAACCATGTACATAATTATGAATTATTAAAACTATAATAAATGCGTAAAGTTTAGTAAAACATAAAAAATAAATAAAACAGAATCTTTCAAATACGTGTGTATATTCCCAAGACTCTTCTTGGAAGCATTAACTTGCCTTTTTTGCCAGACCGCTCGTTCTTTCCGCATTTAGAGTCAGATCTGTAAAGTATGAACCAGTGGAAACATTTGATGATAATTTGACGATAATGTACGGAAGTTTAGTGCCAACATGACAATGTGTTAACTAACAAAAACAATGTCCTTCTAATCAATGTGGAAGTCACTCTGGGGAAAAAAGGATGAAATGAGATATTTAATTTCCACGCTATAATTTCAAAACTATTTAATGATAATCATGATAATATACAGAAAAGATACACCGCAAAAACAATGTCAGAGCATCGTTTACAATTATTATCAAGGTCGTTTTCAAACTGGGGTTTACGATAAAATAAGTATTGTTTTTTTTGGTCCGCTCAGAAACTTTTGATTTGTAATGATGAAAGTTTATTGCCAGCGACACAATGTTCTGTAAATAACTCATAGTTACTTATCATGACAATCAATGATATCTCTGGGAATGTTTTTGTCTGCTTGAACCAATGATAGGTTTTTGACGACATAATGTACATTTATATATAAAATAAGTCCTGCTAAATTCATCGATTATACCTATTATCAGTACAAAATACACGAAACTGTCTAAAATGCAATACCGATTAATAGTAAACCAGTTAACATGAATGAGAAAAAGAAGATGGTGTACATTTAGTTAAAAGTGGAACAATAATATTGACTTCGCTTTAATATCTCTTCAGGTATCAAACAGTGTAATAATCTACTCAGAAATCTAACACAAGGCTGGAAGGCTAATATGGAAGACATGTATTAAATCCTATTAAAACATGTTTTTGATTGATGCGGATCTCGGAAGATGTAGAGGATGAGTAGTTTAGTTATATCTATTTTAAACAACGTTTGGAATATTGTACAAGAATCAAGCAAAGGTAGACATAAAGTCGAACAGGAAATGCAGCATTCAAGGACCACCGTGAACTGAAGGCACGCATAGAAACCAACAATAATTACAAAGATGAATAAAAGGCAAGATTCGACATCACAAACATAAAATGGCTGACAATAGGGCTACCATCTTGGAACGGTCAGTGGAATAAAGGGCCGCTGTGGGGTTTAAACCAGTTTCTAGGGTGCACCTCACCTCACTATTATCCTATTGTCATCCCAATAAAAATGGGACAGTGCAAATAAAGATATCCCCGCCAGGTTATGTTCTCTAACAAGCAATTCAGCATTAATAGGCAATATAAGTATAAGACATAAATTAGCATGTAAATATGAATATTAAAACACAACTTAGAAAGCCACAAAGCAAGTATTTAATGACTTGGCAGAAGTCAGAGCAACAAGAGAACAAACCATTAAGGGTACGACAAGACAAGATTTAAGAGAAGCATCAGACGCTACCGAGCAATAAAGACGCCATCATAGGGTCCATACTCTGTCCTGTCATCGCACAATCCAGGAGAGGTAAGCATAGTGGCGAGCTGTAAATCGGTCAACCACTTAACATGCAGTATGTATGTTGCAAAATGATAGAGTCATGACCTCTTTTGATAAACTTTGTATGAAAGTGATTATGACCAAGGATCTTACGAAGTTTGTAAATCACATCCCCAGGAAGTGAGGTAGTGATAGTCCATGTAGCAGAAGCGTTCTTAAATGAATTTACAAACAGTAAGGTACACTGATTAATATATGCTAGTTATTTTATTTACAGCGTACGCAATACAGAGTTCCGATCTGGCAATCACTTTTTTATTCGTAAGATATGCGAGCCAAACAAAAGTGAAATAGGTATTTACACATGCCAAAATAAATCACATGTATTCTATCATAACCATGGGCAATAGATGGCGAAGCTAGAAAATGAGTGTAGGGACTAACAATTAATACCTTTTTGAAAACAAGAGGCCCAAGAGGGCTGTATCGCTCTACTGGCTATATGGAGTCTGTGGTTGGGAACACGACATCGATGTCCAAGGTTTCAGGAAAACTAGTCTGGATAAAGTTTGTGTATAACTCTGTCAAAATCATTCAACCGGGACACGGTGATGATATGCGCAACAAGGCTTTGTTTAAACATGTTTATTTCCAAATAGCTACAACAATACACAAGATATGTACACAAAAACAAAAGGATCCGAACGAAAGATAAAATCATATAGAATTCGTATCCACTGGTTGAATATGGTGAGGATAAGATAGCGGTAAATTTGAAATTTAATATGTTTGTATCAATCGATAGAACTAATTCATGGAGTGGATAAAGGAAAGAAAAACATATTAGTAACAATTTATGGAAAGACAATTTAATCGATTTGCATTAGGCCAGCGTTTTTTATAGTTATTTTAACGGGAGATTTTGGAAAAAAATGCAATAGGAAGAGGAAATAGAAATATAAAAAAATGGGTAAAATGAGGAGTCGATAAAAAAAAAAAAAGGAAAATTTCAGGGTTTTTTTCCTTTCATAAAACAAGTTTTTCTCGTAACATTAATATTATATGTATTGCTTCATTTTTTATGTTGATTTTTTTCAAGTTGTTTTGCATATAAATGTAACCAACATCCACTTTATGTTATAACTGCCTACATGTTATCTCAAATTCACAAACCGTCTTTAAAAATACCTTCCACTCTTGAGAATTGGTTTGTTGAGTGTCAAATTAATAGATTTTTGAGTATGTATTTTACAGAAATTATCACAAATTTTCTACTAAACACACTTCAAATCGAAGCAAAATGTAATATATAAACTTGAAATTATTGAATGTTTATCTTTCATAGTTGCAAGAATAAGACATATTTCCCCCTGACATAGGTCAAGACTAAGAAGGTTTATGAACTCATTGCCTAGTAGAGCGAAATAGGTATTGCGGTGTCAATGGTATGCATTAAATTGTGTTTGTATAAATGTATATTAAAGAGACTAAATTAATACTTCTATTTCTGACCTTACAACATGTACAAAGTAAACATTAATTAAAAAAAAAGTTTGCGGATTTCACGTTATTATGAAAATAAGGCACAACTTTTTTTTGAAAAAAAAAGATGTAGCAGATCGAACAGGAGGAAAAAATATTATAAAATTCACTATTTCCACTTTTATTTTTATTTCAGTTTTGCAAAATTTAGGGTAGGCTCTCCCGTAAATCTAAAAATACAAAAACTCTGGCCCTAGAGAATGCAGAAAAGAAGTTAAAGAAAATAATATGTGTATGAATTAAGACAAGTAGAGAAAGGTAGTAAGGAAAAACTTAAAAAACAAAAAAACAACAACAAACAAACAAGAAAGAACAAGATTCGCACAAAAGACTTAGCCGCTATATTTGAATTCGTATGAAAGGCCTAAGTCGTCAAATAGTACATTATTTAAGGAAACAGGGCACAGTAAATTTAGTTCCTGTAATAGGATCACACTTGAAGTATGCGTATAATGGGCATTCAAAGATAAAATGGTTAGTACTTTTGATTCTTCCACATCTACAAAGAGGAGATTCGACTATGCTTTTATTGAATATGTGTTCGTTCAAAGAACTACAATGAGTTCGTAAGCGTGCATGGAGTATCTGTGCTCTTCTATTTCCCGTGCAATACTATTTAGGAATTTGTCGCGATTGATGTGTTGCTTAAAGATATAAATAGAGGTGGAGTTACGAGCATCAACAGGGAGATTGTTCCATTCTCGAATAGCATAAGGTCAGAAATGTGTGGAATATAATTGTGTACGAGAGAATGGTACTTGGAAGTCATCTGAATTTCCTAACCTATAATTTGATGCTGCACTGACCATGGGGGCACTAGCGATGCTAGATCATGAGAAGTTGCTCTATTGGCCATTTTATATAAAGGTTTCTGTTTACTTCTTCGAGTCTCGAGTGTTTCCCAACCAATATCTTTGTAAAGGTCGTGTATAGATACCAATTGTGTTACCCCTATGACTATACGTGCAGCTTCGTTTTGGAATTTATCAAGGTCTTGTTTTTCATAATTGGTACAATTGTCCCAGATGACGTCACCGTATTTTAATAGAGGTCGGATGAAAGAAGTGTAAATAATTCTAAAGATTGCCGATCAAGCTGAAATTTGAGTTTACGCATGATATAAATGCGTTTCCATGTCTTATCATTTACATATTCAATGCCAGGAACAGTCCTTCGAGAGATTGATACCAAGGTGTTTGTGGGAGGATACTTCGGATATTTGTTGATTTGAAATTACAAGGGGTGGGTGTTGAGGTGATGTTTTTTTGCATGGATTTAGTTTTAGAAGGGTTGAAAGTAACTAGCCATTTCCACACCCATTCAACTATTTTGTGGATATCTGAAATCCGGCCAGGAATTAGTTTGTTTACTAAAAACTTTAAAGTGCCATAACTCAGCCAAAATATTCAACCGTAACACGGCGATGATATGCACAACTAGGCCTGGTACTGATCCCCAAAATGTTTTGCTGATTCCGGCCCTGAGTTCATAAAAGACTAATCTCGACAAAGGTTGTATATTAAAACCTTTAAAGGGCCATACCTCTGCCAACATCATTCAACCGGAACACGGCTACGGTATGCACAAATAGGCTTGATACTGATCAACCTTGCCAAGTTTCGCTGAAATCCGGCCAGGGGTTCAGGAGAACTAGTCCAGACAAGGTATAAAGGGTCATAACTCTGCCAAAATCATTCAACCAACACGGTGATGATATGTACAACTAGGCTTGATACTGATCATCCCTGCAAACTTTCGTTGAAACCGGCCAAATGAAGGCCCTATCATCTAAACGAGGCAAAATACAGCATTTTTAAATAAATCAAGGGCCATAACTCATGTAATATTAATCCAATTTGGCTGGTTGTAGAACTTGTTCAAAATGAAAGCCCTATCTTAACGACTCGACTCAGCATTTTTGACTAAATCAAGGGCCATAACTCTGGTGTTACTAGTCCGATCTTTCTGGGTTTTCAAACATGTGCGAGCTTTTATTAATATTAACAATCTGTGAAAGTTTGGTAAAGATGAAATAATAAATGAAGGTGCTAAAGTAGTTACAATTTAGAAAATATCATTTTAAAGCAAAACAAACGTCATAACTCTGGTGTTACTACGTCGATCTGGCTTTTTTCTACATTTTCTAAGCTTTTATTGATATTAACAATTTGTGCATGTTTGGTAAAGATCATATAATAAATGAAGGTGCTAGAGTGGTCACAAGGAAGAAAATGACAATTTTCAGTAAAACAATGGCCGTAACTCCGGTGTTACTGATTTGTTCTAATTGATTTACAAACTATATTGAGCTTTTATGTATATGAACAGTCCCTGTAAGTTTGGTAACGATCAAATAATAAATGAAGGTGCTAGAGTGTTACCCAAAATCCAATACAAAACAAGGCAGAATATGGTATTTTTTTCAGCAAAACAAGGGCCATAACTCTGGTGATACTAATCCAATCTGACTGTTTACGAACGTGTACGAGCTTTCATTGTAAGAGCTTAAAGGCACTGGCAAAATTTGCTAAAGATCAAATGCAAAATGAAGATGCTACAGTGTTCACAAGGCTAAAAAAACATCTTCCCGTAATTCAAGGGACCATAACTCTGATGTTACTGGTCCAATAGAGCTGGTTTTCAAATGTTTTGAGCTTTTATCAAGATCAACAATCTGTACCAGTTTCGTAAAGATCAAATATAAAATGAAGGTTCTAGCATGTTCACAAGGCTTAATGTGGCATTTTCAGCAAAACAATGGCCATAACTCTGGTGTTACTAATTCAATCCGGCTGGTTTGCAAACTTGTAGAAGCTTTTGTTGATATAAAGGCACTGGCAAAGTTTGGTAAATCATTATCAGATGCAAAATGAAGATACTAGAGTGTTCACAACGCTAAATAAGGCATTTCCCCGTAATTCAAGTGGCCATAACTCTGTTCGCATTTATCCAATAGAGCTGGTTTTCAAACTTATCTGAGCTTTCAACAATATCAACAATCCGTTCGAGTTTCGTAAAGATCAAATATAAAAAGAAGGTTCTAGATTGTTCACAAGGCTTAATATGGTATTTTCAGCCAAACCAGGGCCATAACTCCGGTGTCACTAGTTTGATCTGGTTGGTTTTCGAACTAGTCCGAGATTTCAGTGATATAAAGACACTGGTAAAGGTTCGTAAAGATCCGATTAATAATGAAGTCCCTATTGTGCTAACAATGCAAACGTTAACCACGGACGGACGACGGACGGACGACGGACAACTCGGCATCCCATAAGCTCTGCTGGCCATGAAAGGAGAAATGTGGATATCGTCGAACACGTTAATTACAAAACATATTGCTGTCTCGGTTTGACTGATACATTTAATGAACAATAGAACTAATAATAGAAAAGTGCTTGCTACCGTTCACGCTCTCTAGCTCCGGGTTGAGCAGAACTCAATATTAATCATGTCAATAGTGCAGGAATTTAAAATATCGCATAAGGCGGTGACCATGGAACTTTCAATGGGGTATTTTCACACCATTCTTTGGCCAGTAGCGTATGATGCCAGTTTCTAACAAAAGGCTTTGCCCTTATCGAGAAAACAATGGGCAAAATAAACAAAATGGAATTTAGTTGGGATTAGAGGTTATGAAGATTGCGTATCACAGGTAGCAGTCAAAAGATTAAATTAAAAAGCAGGCAACATATCCTAATAGTGATTAAACCTTTAAAGGCTGGATTAATGGAACCATTCATTCGAAATTCAAGTAAGAACACAAACGCATTTGAGAATGTACGACCGATATCTGTAAATATCGAACTCAGCGATTTTCAAAGATCGGAATGAATAACAGTTCTGATTGCAAGCACGTAGAGACGTTTTACCGCCGCCACATTGCACAGAAAACGCAACTATGATATATAAAAAGCATGAAAGGAGAAATTTGGAAATCGTCGAACACGTTAAATACAAACAATAGTGAAGTCTCGGTTTGATTGAGACAGTTCATGAACGGTAGTGAAAAATGCTCGCTACCGTTTACGCTCTCTTTCCCGGGGTTGAGCAGAACTCAATATTAATATTGACAATAGTAGAGAAATTTAAGCTATCCCGAAGATGCTATGGCGGTGACCATGAAATCATAATATATGGTAAGTATAATATTATTTACGTTTTTTACAAATTAATGTGTCATCGGATTGTAAATTACGTTTTAGTGTTTGTACTTTTACAACTCGGAACTTTTATTCAATCTGCCAATTTCGATAATTGATGACGAATTTCCAAGTCAGTAGGGCATATTAAGGTAAACCAATGTTGCAGAAACGAAGAAAAATGTATATCTGACCGAACCTCTGAGTCAAATATACGTCCGGAACAGTAAAAAGGTAAAAACAAAAATCCGGGATTATGAGCGTGTAATGAGATTCTTGCCTTGATTATTATATATAGACATACTATGAAACTATCTCTTCTTCTCTCTATCTCTTTTTGCATTTTTAAAATAACCGCCTGTGAAACCAGCTAGACATCAAGTGCAAAATCCCTTTCATAAATCTATCTTTAGCTGCAGTAGCTATATTGGATTTTCGGCTGACGAATAATTTTACTTAAGACTGACTATACAAACTAAGCAAAACTCCTGTTAATTTTCAAAAGTATTTTCAATAGTTCAAGAGGAGGACTTTCCATAAATTTTATTTTGAAAATCTATTTTAATTGCGGTTGACGTATTAGATTTCTCGTCAACCTGAATTTTAGTGGCCATCTTGGATATTCCGCAGCTGTGACATTTGAATTAAGTAGACATCAAAAACAACACTCGTTTAAATGTTCTCACAAATTTACTTAAAAGTTTCGAACTTCAGCATTGACCTTTTCAAAAGGCTACCCCTTCCAAAAACACGACTACACATAAATTACAGGTTTAAGCTAGACGTCTTTGCAGGATTTATAATTTATTTACACACAATTATACAAGGTTAGAATTAATCGGCTTCAAGAAACACTGAATACTTTATATATTATATATTAACGACGGTGACGGGACACTGGTCGACATTTGAAGAAAACATCGAGTTATTGATCCTGATAATAATACATCAAAGCAAACAACATAAACCCGTAGTATTGACATTTGAGAATATTATTTAAACTGTCACAATAATTGATATAATTGATCGTTTCATTTCCTTTTCAACCATAGGTCGTTCTTTCTTGAAAACCTCAATCATTAAGAAGGCGGAATTAAACGCTGTACTCTAAATGCAGGACAGCTTATCTCATTACGTGGTCCCGTCTTAATTTCATTAAGAGATGGGAAAGCTTATATTAGCAGGATTTCATAACGGATTTTTCGACAATAAAACATTTTTTTACTGAAAATATGCGAGAACCTGTTTAAAATGACGTATGAAATGTTTTAATTTTACAATATGCAAACATTTTAAGCCGAATTTAAAGTTTATTTCATACCCTAGCCAACTTCATTTTCGCTTCTTGGATGAGGGGTTGGATGGGGTATGAAAGTTAATACTCGGACCACATAACGTTACATAATTTATAAAATACATAATGTCTAGTTATGTCAGTACCTCAGTCGAGGCTAAGCCTCTTGTAAGATGAGCGTTCTTAACGTACTATAATATGTACAGCGCAATATAGTATGTGCAGAGCAACGTTCACTTTAGATGTTGTTTGCAGAAAACGCAAAATGTTTATAAAGTATTTGGTTACTTTTGTTGGATTTGTTCAACTAGGTAGGAAACGTTTCTGTTTGGTATGAGTTAAGATTTGTTTTTGTTTTCGTTTAATATTTATGCCATGCTAAATTGTAATACATATCGGATCCATATTAAAGTAGCTTTATCTTTATCTATATAGATGGTTTTGGGTGTAAAGTTGATGTGCTATATTCACTTCCTTATTAGGTATGAAAAGGACCGACTTTGCCATATTTATAGTGAAATATATAGGATTGAATAGATGTAGAAATTAAATTATCTCATGATATTAAAAATAAACACGTTTTAAATAAAACTTCCTGTATTAAAGTAAAATTGGGTGGAAATTAAAACTACTCACTGTTTGGGAAAAACGTCTGTATATGTTTATTACTGATTGATAAACCAAAATTCATTTCTATCTTAGAGATAAAACCAACAATGTACACCTTCTTGATTATTGTGCTAAAGAAGTGTCTAATAATTAGTAACTATAAGTTACTAATTAAACAAAATAGCCGATTTATAGCCAGTAATCCTTTGTGAACAAATTATTCTCTTAAATCCCAATATATTGCCAAATACATGATCGGTTTTCAAAAACAACCTCTTATTTACTAAGGTCAAACATATTCATATCATGGTCAGCCACATCATATAGCATGGCCCGTTAATTGATTTAATGATGCGTACTTTTATGGCACTATAACACTATTTGAGGGAAGTCAGTTACATTTGGAATGTACAACAGTTCACTGAATCTAGGTAATATTTTAGTAATAATAACAAAAATACATTGACAGGACTGTATTTATTGTGGCAAAGTAAACATTTAAGACTACCAACGAGCCTTGTCAGCCTTCGTATACAGTTTAACTGGTATTCGTATAAATCATTTGATAACTTTCATACACTAAACTGATAGAGCGTTTCCGGAAAAAAGACATGCCTTCAAATAATCAAAACTTGTAGCATGGTCGGTGACATTTCCTTTGATGAATGCAGAGCATTAAATCGTTTAATTTAGGGTAACTAAAGGGGCGTGGCTATGCCGTTCTACAACTACCGGATATTGACATTTAGAGTACGGTCATTATGACGTCACAGTGTTACTAAGTACACCATGCTACTAAAAAGATAGAGTAATTTCCATGATCTATACCTAGCTGAATATTCTATATCTTGTATCGCTGGTGGACAAGTGATCCGATATCTGACTGATACACGGGCAAGTGTTATAATATCTGGCGGCAAGTATTTTTTAAGTCATTTGTTATGAATGTTATTATAAATATTATAAAACATTATTTTCTTCTTCTTGACAAAAAACAATAGAACAGACAACATACGATAAGCACACGTGTGTCGGTCTATACAACTATTAAGTATATAAAACAAAAAGCGTTCATGTAAATATACAATAACTCGCGTATGTTATTATACCAGATATAGTCAATTACAAGTTCGTATCGAATCATTTACTATCCATTTACCAATAATCGGTACAGCATTTGAAAGCTATATAGTTTTCATCTTAAGCGATATTAAACTTGTCGCCAGATATTTGGTGAGATTTGTAGCGATGTTACTCGAAAGGCTGATGCACGGTTTTGGTTAGAGATAGCTCAAAGGAAATATTCATAACAAAAGTGACGACTAGGAAAACTGCGAAGCAACATTTATCGATCATTAAGGCCAGGTCTTGCCAAGTGACGTCAGAATGTATCGTTTCTTGTACACTTGCATTATCGTCATTATCTTTCGTGTCGTTTACCGGTTCTACTTTCATTTCTTCTACTGGTGATACTTTCGTTATTTGTGTATCGTTTCTAGAAGCCGCTTTCTTCTTGTTGCACGTGACCTTTTCCACACCTTTTCCACACACCGGTAAACTCTCATGGTATACTGTTATATGTATAATGCAAATTGGTAGTAGCAGCAAATTGGTGATTAATGGCCATAGTCAGCGTGAGAGATGTTGCACCCAACATTACCTCTCATGAACAGAATCAATAAAACCGAGTCTGTTACTTTTATCTCTTGTTTGTGTTTGTTGCTTCCAATGGATCCCCTTTTTAGTATTTATTGACATTCACACTAACGTTTGTTTATTGCTGTGTGGCGGCAGTAAAAAAGATTCCCTGACTACAAATCCGTAGTGTTATTACTTACTGGTCCTTTGGGATCATCAAGCCCAATCTTTGTCGCTTATAACTATTAATACTGTTAATATTAAAAGGTACATAAATACATGCCAGTATTGAAATGCTAGGAAAAATATTAGTTTATACATGTCAGTTTCATTCCACATTTTATTTCATAAAACAATTGATGCATTACGGTAACTGTGTATGACAATTATTGGGTCAACAGGTGCCAACCACTACAATAACATACCAACTAATATTTCCATGTGGTTTAATCTCGAATCTTATAAAACGTTGTTCGATCACTGTGCACTTCATTGGGTCAACAAGTACAATGCATATATATTATAAAATGAAAAAACCAATGATATATATATATTTATTCATTTTGTTAGTATAATTAGTGGTATAATTTTTCTGTAGATAGTAGTACACGACGTATCTACTCAAAAAATGTTATCAACACAATGGATGTCTCTCAAGTTAAAGCAGCTATCCCACCAACAACAAAATTAAAGAACATATGTACACCGTTTCTAAGCCTACTGACGACGAGTTATGTATATAACTTACATATATTGAGAATCCAAGCCCTATAGACACACTATACGTAGCTTTACCCAGCCAGGGTAAACCCCGATATGTACACTGTTTCTAAAGCTACTAACGACGAGGTATATATATAACTTACATATTTTGGGACTATAAGCAGCTTTAACCAGCCAGTGTAAACCCCAAAACTAAGAGTTACCAACTCATACTTCTTCTTACGGATATTCAATCACAGGTATTTTAAAAACCCGTCAATAAACCTATACTTTTAATTGGCACATATACATTATTTTATGCCTTGGATAGAATGTTGATCAGCGTTTTTTTAGTGGATTTGTTTCGTTATTTGGCAGGTTAGTTTCTTTAAACAATGACAGCGTATTACATTTCGTTGACGATCATACTTTAAAATCTATGAATGAACGATGAAGTGATTATTTATTTATTTAACAAATGAATGTGCCAAATGCATTTTTAATTGACCATGGGCATTAATAAGTAAACAGTGACTTTTTTTTATTAAAAAGAGAGAACGGTCCAAACAAGGAGATTTGTTTTTGAAGAAGAAAAGTTCATGCTTTTAAAATGTTTCCACATTTGCAGTATTTTGTGGGCACAGATCATGTTTAGTGGCATGCCTATGGAAATTGGCACCTCTTTGATGATTCATGACTTTACGGGCTTGACATCTACGTTCATTTAGTCAATAAGATTTTCGACTGTTATTGATGTGTGTTTAATAAAATATTGTTTCCATGGCAGTAGTTTCTCAATTTTACAACCAAAAAAGTATTATTTCGAGGGTGCAACAAAAACTAGCTAAATTTTTTTTACCCAATATATATTGCATATTAGCTCAGTGAAACAATCGAGGTTACTCATGTACGTTATATATTAACATCGAAAGTATATTGTTTAAAAATTGAACGAAATCAAACACTCGATAAGGTTCTTCGTTCAGAATGATACGGAATGCTAAAATAAATATGAATGTGAACAAAAATACTTAACAGGTGTTCTTGTTACTATGCGCCAATATACATATTCGGAACCCGAACCAGGGACATTACTTACCATAGTAAACAAGTAATAACCTACATAGGCCATACTTTATGTACAAATTATCTGCAATAATTAAAAAAACGCAAACGGAACAAAAGGAACACACCCACTTAAATAAAACTTAAGTGTACGTTACCTTGTGCGTTACCACAACATTTTTTTTATGAACGTCTGACAAGTATCGTGTCCAGTACAAAAACAAACCTAAACAAAAACGGAATATTTTTTATAGAAAATCATGCTTCCTAAATAGTGTAGTGCAGTGATTGATCCAGTGGTATAAGGTCGGACTCAAGACCGAGAGGTCGTGGGTTCGATTTTCGCCGCGGCCATGTTGTTTTTTCTTGAGCAAGATAATTAATCCTCATTGCTTAGTATTGGTTATACACAGGAATCCTTTGAGAGTGATTAATACAATTTTGCAAGAACTTGTTTGGCAATCGATGTAAAATGTATGTATTTACCCTAAATGTTTAAATGTTTGTGTATTGTCTATTTTATACCACTTTGATCAGATCTGTGGATGCATTTTAAATATAATTAACGGAAAGTATATCGCGAATAAGTGTGTCACGAAGGTCCACATCAAGAGGTTAACAATTTCATGAAATCAAAGATCAAAAGTATTCAATCCGTGAATTTTGAACGATTGATGGGTTATCGATGATAATAATAATAATAATAATAGAAGGCACATATGTTTATGGTCAATATTTACCCCTCCAGAATTTAGAAAACTGGGACTATAAGCCGCCGACCACGGTACCACATGGAAGGTTCCATGTTCACCTTCATATGCATACCATCTTCGGGATGGCTTAAAGGTTCTTACTTCTTGTTTAAAGGACTAGAGGGCATGAGCGGTATCTAGCAGGTGTCATTGCCATTCATGATCAGTCTCAATCAAACCGAAACTGTAATATTTGTTATATTAACCGTGTTCGGCGATTTCTAATTATCTCCTTGCATACTATTTTTAAGAAAACGTTTAACAGCTGATTTTGACTGATGGACATATTTATGTACGTGCTAGTTTAATTAGTGATTGTAAAATATTGCAAATTGGTCACTAAACGAGTACTTTTTTGCACTTTAACTATAAAGATGTTTCTTAAATATCTATTAAAAATGCACTTTTGATTTGCGTCACCCTTGTTGATTCAGATATTAATTATTTGAAACCTAACGACGGCATACCAATTAACCATTCTCAACTAATTTCATTATTTAACATTATTTCTTTCACATTTTCTGAAATGCTTAAATAAATATTCACTATTTAAATCGAGAGACTTGTATATATTTCTTTTAAACCCGACTTTCCCTTGTCAGGCGATTTCTAACATCAAACATAAAATGTGTTCGCTTTCTAAGACACGACCATAGTAGATTAAATATTTATCCTTGTTGAGTTGAATATTTAAAATGAAATATTGCCACTAATTAAGTGTAGTTTAATAATTGGCTTGTTTGCATAAATTTATAATTTATTAACTGCACACACAATTATTAAGGTACTGCTAAGAAACAAAGCTAGTTATATATGCTTAATTGATTGAACGAACGACGCCTGTGATGAGAGGCTGTCTATATTTGCACAAAATACCTTAGTAATTAGATACTGGAATATACTATTTAAATTTTAATTGAAATAATATGTATAATGCTAGTTAAAATTGCCTTTGAACATTGCGCAGAGTTTAATTGTATTGTTAATTCGCAGCAACAAACTAAGAGGCGGGGTTGAAACATGTATTCTGAAAGCTGGAGTGAATCCATTTTCTCCTGGTGAAGTAAATTCAAGTTTTTGAAGCTACATCTCTCGTACGATACCGTTTTACACATTCCTTTTATTGTTGTAATACTATATTAGCAGAGCGGAGACTGTACCAGATGGCTGTTTGCAAATAAACAGAAGGCAACATGTGTTTGAAATATTTCGTTGGTTTTATGGGATTTGTTCAAATAGGTAGGACAACTTTGTGTTTGTATTGAGTAAAGCGATCTTTTTTCCCTGGTTAGTTTATTGATATAATACATTATTACGTATTATATCATACACTATTAGTAAATTCCTATGCATTTCTCCGTTTGTGAGATTGGGAAATTATAAATAATATATATATTATGTATACTTTTGTCTTCCTTTATATTGTTCTGCTTTGCAAACGTGAGTCTCTCAGAGCACACTTTTGAAAGTTGCCGTTGTGAAGTTGATTATCTTCCTTTTAAAATTATTGCAATTGCGTAACCTAGTGATACGACACCTTTCATTTTCACTGCTTTTACATAGCGTGTGGGTTGTTGAATCATTAATTTATTGTATATATATGCATGCGTGTAAATATGTTCATAGGACGGTAGCTTTTAATGTTTGTTTTATAATAATAATAATAATAATAATAATAATTGATTTATTTAACGACAGAACTCATTTGAAACAAGTCAATCTTCCAAAAGGCCCTCAACAATATACATATTTATAATATTTACAAATGAAATATGATATAAAATGATGTTTAGTATAAAAACTAGTCCGTAATGAAAATATATTAAAATTGAGTTGCAATACTTACTAATATATGGGTTGGTTAATCTACTGTAAATACAATGTTTTGAAATGATTAACATATTGGGCATTTTGTATATTGTAAGGAAGTGAGTTCCACACTTTAGAGCCGGAATAGACAAATGATTTTCTGAAAAACTCACTATTTACTCTAGGGCAATATAGTTGTTTATTGGAGGATATGTACATATGAAGTTAGAACAAATGTGTCTCTTAGATAGGAGCTTGATCATTAACTGTTTTAAACATTAGGATCGCTTTTTGGAATTTATTTCTTTCGGGAAGGGTTATCCATTTGAGCGTGGTCTTAAATTTTGTCTTGTCGTACCCTTAACGGGTTGTTCTCTTGTTGCTCTTGCTTCTGTCAAGTCATTGCGTACCTGCTTTCTAGTTTTTTTTAATAGTATATATCATTTATGTGTTTTACTTATATTGCCTATCAATGCTGCCTTGTTTGTTAGCTGGCGAGGATATTTTTTATCCACTGTCCATTTTATTGGGATGACAATAGGGTAAGATTGAGCTTTGGTGCACCATAGAACCTGGTTTAAACAACCAGCGGCCTTTTTGTCACTGACCGTTTCAAGGCGGTAGCCCTATTGTCAACTATTTGAGGTTGTGATATCATATCTTGCCTTTTATTTATCTTTGTAATTATTGTTTGTTTCTGTTCGTGTTTGTGGTTGCCTGTGGTCATTGAATGCAGCATTTGCTGTTCGACTTTTATATATACATTGAGTGTGCCTCCAGAAGAAATGCAGTTTATCAGCGTGTGTGGAAGCCTTTCCCTTTAGGAGTTGATGCATAAGTTTGATTTGTGTCTCTCATTATATCTATGCGCCCGCCTTAGTTCCTTTGAAGGTTGACAGTACGATGCTATCAGTTAAATACCATGTACACGTTTATTATATATTTAAAGTATGTTTATGCATGAATGATTATTGCTAAGCTTTCTACTTGGTGACAAAGAAACATATGAAAAGGGTCTGCTTTAGTACCAATAACTATTGAGAAGAAAAGTAGTTTAACTAAATGGAATGCCATGTTAAAGTAGTTATTTATTATTCTTTGAATATAAATACGTTTAAATAAACCATTTTTAAGACAGCAAAATTGTGTTTACAATAGAAAAAGTTCGGCAAGTTGATTTTAAAACAAATCTAGAACCTGTTACGTAAGTCATATATTCATATGGACTGGAAGATAAAAATAAAACCCAAACTGTTTTTCCGAGATAATTTCAGAAAACATAATACCAACACAAACCATCAGTGTACATATCACTAGCATGCAGGTTTAGTTTACTATGCTAGAGAAGTTGTTACTGAATAATATGTTCTAAATTATATTTAGCGTTGCTCTGCTAGAATAATCCTTTTTGAAGAATTTATTGAAATCCTCATCATATGTCACAAACTACGATTTTTAGAAACATGAATCGTAGCATTAGATAATCCCAATGAACATTGAAAAACATGTTGAAAGGAATTTAAATAGGAAAAATAAGATGTCCATATATAAGTAATTTGCATGCCACGTAAGCTCACAAAACATTAAAGTTGTGTAGAGTTATAGTGTCTCTTTAAAAACGGCAGAAGTTACTTGTAACCCTTGCTTGGTTGTCCCAGTGGCAGAAAAAAAGTGACTGGTGGGGGTATCATCTACTATGGTGTGGTATTCCAGTGTGGCAGCACTATATATGTTACAAGTAGACTATATATAGATACATTACACTAAACACACGCACTCATAAGTACAGACTCTAGCGTGCCTATACCAGTGTGGATGTCCTATCGGTTAAAATATGGCGGAGGGACCATACACCTTAGAACCACACACGCCTAGTCTTGTACTGTGCCAATTGTTAACTTAAATGTTAACTTAAAGGCATTTTCTGTAGTTTTTCATGCGCAGAATTTTGGGCGACTCCTCTTCTAAAGCTATATGTTTAAATAGGTGCCTAGGAAGTATGAACAAATTCTGTTATTAAGAACATAACAAAAAAGGAAAATATACCATTTCTATATAATTTCGTACACAACCTGGCCATTTAGCATAGGGATAGTTTCAAAGAAAATATTTCTAAACAAGTATGTGGACCTAACATTTTTATTGCACATTTTGTTTTATTTATGTTAAACTATATGCTTAGAAAGTTGAAACAAATTCTATTAGTGGGAACATACAAAAAAAAAAGGAAATTGTATACTTATGGGCTAATTTGTTCATAAATTGTGAGTAATGGTCTCAACAGATTTTGTAAAACATATAGGTTTTACAAAAAGATGAGCTTTAAATGTTCTTTACTTTAAAACAACTTTAGGAGAAATGTGACCAATGAATAAATGATTAGACTTTAAAAATGTCTTATTTAGCTATTTCATAGATGGATATGACGGTGGCATTACAAATTATTTTTAAAATGTTAACAATTATGGTGACCTATCATTATTTTTGCATTTTCTGTCTATATATATAACAGACTTACTGTACAAAAAGTTTAAAGAAAATCTGTTTTGCAGCAAAAAATATAGAACATGTCATTAAATGATTATATTCATTTACAAATTATCAAAACCAGTTAGTTAACCATAATATATTTTCTCAATTGTTTTACATTTTCCATTTTTTTTGTTAATATATCACGTTTATAAAAAGGACCGAACGTCATAATTTTAAATTCTTGAAACATGTGTAATACTATTCAACTCGATTATATAGAGCTTAATTATGATGAGTTTTTCCAATATGGGAATTACCGGGCGAAAATACGTCTGCATAAAGGAACGAGTGCGCTAGCATGAATTTGTTTATTCAGACATATTTGCATTATCTTGCATTTGTCTAAAATAAATGTTAAATACCTTATTTGAGCTAGTTTTCATCGCGAATATTAAATTTTCATATGCATTTTAAAGCACGTCGTCATTGACTGAAGAATGTCAATTAGTGAATTGAAGTTTTTCAAATTGGAAAATACTTGACCGAAATGTCTTGAATTATATGATCTACAGTTTTCTTGCGGATTTAGTATCAGTCCTAGTTTATTTACAGTCATTGAGAAACATGAAATACAACGTTTGTCATTGAAACAAATCAAGCAAAAGGATAACACCATGAAGTTGACGCGACTTTATTACGTCATTGGCGAATTAATGTCATTTTCGTACGTTGCCTGACGTCGGTTACCTAAGCAGCTTTAAGCTCCGGTTATTTAGAAATAAACAGTCGAAGAATAGAAATGAATTATTATCACTTATCAATCCATCAGCAATCTCGGTATAAATGTCTGTATGTCTGTATGTTGTCTTACTTGTAGTTACTGGCGCATATTCGCCGGAAAAAGAGACGGAGATTCGTAGAGAGACGGTCCTCGCAGCATCCTACGATGCTTTGTCCCGACCAAAGTCGCAATCAGAGGTTAAGGTTGGACTCCATTTATTGGCCATCGACGAGCTTGTAAGTAGTTTTTCTAACTAATTAGTTGGCTTCCATGCCTGCGTACAACTATTCATTCCTTATCAAACGATACCTTATTTATCGATATAGATGTACGTAATCAAAATATATTACAATTTGAAACAGGTTAGTCATTGAGTACTGTGTAAAAGTATTGTTCGTAATCGCGCTGTATATTCAATAGAATGTACGTGCCATATAATAGCTCGTTGTAATCTCGGGTTCAATCTTAAATATGTTTACAATGAAATTGTCCAAGTGTATGGGGATTCTTAGGTATGTTCTAGGGCAGTAAATACTGAGTGATGACATTCAATACCGGGCAAGAGTCTGTCAAAGATGCTACAACATCAGGACGTCCAGTTAGAAAAAGCACATGGTCTGGAAATGTAGAACAGGAAAAGTAGCATTCAAGGACGATAGTCAAACACAAACACACACAAAAATAAACAACAACTTTTAAGGTAAATAAAAGGCAAGACACGTCATCACACACACAAACGAGTTGATAATAGGGCTACCCCCTTGGAACCTTTAGCGGCAAAAAAGGCCGTTGGGGTTTAAACCAGGTTCTAGTGTGCACCAAACCTCACTTATACCCTATTATCATCCCAAGAAACGGGACAGTGTAAATAAAGGTATCCTCACCAGGTTATAATCTCTAACAAACAAGGCAGCATTGATAGGTAATATAAGTAAGACATATAAATGATCATGTACCTATGTTAAAAAAAGCCTAGATAACCACAAAGTAAGTACTCATTGACTTGGCAGAAACCAGACTAACAAGAGACAAAACCGTTAAGGGTTCGTCAAGACACAAGACAATATTAAAGACAAACACCAAACGCTACCGTTCTATAGGGTTTAAGTAGACATCATCATCGGGTTCACAATCTGTCCGATCATCGCACAATCGAGGAAAGCATAGTGGCGAATTGTAAATGAGTCAATCACTATACATGCAGTGCGTTGCAAAATGATAGGGTCATAACCTCGTTCGATAAACGTTTTAACAAGTTTAATAAACATTGTATGAAAGTGATTATGACCAAGGATCTTACGAAGTTTTGTACATCACATCAACATAGAAGTCAGGTTGTGATAGTCCTTGTCGCAGATGAGATCTTCTTATATATTTTAAAAGTAGACCAGTGTTACGATAATAAAATGTTGCAAAAGTTTATGGTAAAGGTATGCCCTGCTGGAGTAGCATTTTAGTTTATACAAATATAGTGATTATTATTACGAATATTAAAGTCTACATTTTAACGACTATTAACGACTACAAGCTCTAGAGAAACGAATAAGTTGAGAAACATAGACCCCACAAGAAGTAGCGCGGGGAACATCCCCATCTAAATGGGGGATAATTAACAATATAAAAATTAAAATCATCTCTCTTGTCATATAGTTTACTAATTATTTTGCCGTTTTCAATAGAGAGATGTAAAAATCAAGAAAAGAAGTGACAGTATTAGAAATGTTAGCTTTTTGAGTTGAAGTTCCTTAGGATAGATATTGTAGAAAAGAAAGGATTGTCAATGTTCAATATGTCATTCAAATACCGAGAGGTATCATTAAAGGCTTCAATTGCATTTGCCTGAGTATCGGATGAAAGACTCAACATAAAATATCTTTCATAGCAATACAAGAACAAATCTGCGACAAGAGGTTCACAGTTCGTACTTTTAGGCATACCAAAAATGTGTCTATAGTAGTTCCATACCTGACGAAAAAGTAGTAGGAACATGACTGCTTCACAAACTTCTTGGCAAGTCCACATAGTTTAATTGTCTAAACTGTCATTAATGAAAAACGCTTTAATATTATTACAGGCCAAAAAAGGTAGTTTTTTTCTTTAAGAAAGTTTTTTGAATAAGAACAATAATCTTATATTTGATTAGGTGATTTGGTAAGGAAACCCCCAGCGCCTTTTTTTCCACTGACCGTTCCAAGAAATATAAAAAGATCGGACAGGAAAAGTAGCATTCAAGGAGGACAGTCAACCACAAAACACAGAAACAAACATGCAAACAGACAAACAAGAAGGCAAAAGTAATAATAAAAGCAAACGACATCACAAACACAAAAGGGTTGACAATAGGGCTACCGCCTTGGAACGGTCAGTGGCAAAGTAAGCCACTGGCGGTTTAAACCGGTTCTAGGGTGCACCAAACCTCACACTTACCCTACTGTCATCCAATTAAAACAGAACAGTGTAAAGAAAGAAATCCCCGCCATGATCTAATCTCTAACAAACAAGGCAGCATCAATAGGCAATATAAGTAAAACAAAAACATTCTTGAATTACCAAGGCGGTAATCCCTACTGTCAACCCTTTTTGTGTTTGTGACGTCATATGCCTTTATTATTACTATTGCCATTCTTGTTTGTCTTTTTGCGTGTTTGGGGTTTACTGTGTTCTATGAAAGCTGCATTTCCTGTTATATTTGTATACTTACTTGTATAAAGTGTAGAGAAGTCATAAGTATATGAAACCAGACGTTCATTGCAAATGTTATCAAGAACAAATACATTAATTTCAGAGTATTAGCACACTATTGTTTAACGTGATCTTTAACGGCAGTAAGACAAGAAGTTAAAAGTTTGGAGATATTTGTGGTGGTGCAGGCACTAGAATTCAAAGTAAAGTGGTCTTCAAACAGATTTGAATGTAATTTAGGAATCCAGTACATAGTTGGCAGTTTGTTTTGCCTTTCGTCTACCGCAGCCTTGAAAATAGTGCACCGTGTGATACGTGTGGAAACAACATTATCTTCAGTAGATTGAACTGGAGTATACAAATTAGTACTACCGAGTTTCAGAGATAAAACGTTGACGTAATGTAGGCGTCAAACAATGATTGCATATTAGCAGCTTTATCAGCAGGAACTAAAACAAAATATTATGAAATTCTTGAATTACCGATTTTAAATTACGAAACGAAAACCTAGATCTCGTTCAGGGACATAGCTAGGATGTCTGGCTTATCATTAGGAAAGGTTCTTCTCATTGTAAGAAAACACTAGATGTTAGGACAATTACAGCTCGCAGGATAGGATATCCCATTCGCTGTCTGAGAAGAAACAGGAGACTCGTGTGAAAAAGCACTCCAGGTATTGAGAATGTTTTCGAAATACGCATGCTCATTACGTGGACACGGCTTATTTCGTTTAAGCAAATACAGATTAGACGTGGGCGGAGCTTATTATAGTTCTATCGATACAGGTAATTTGTGGGCGGAGCCTATCGGACTATTTACTACCAAGTCTACTAAAAGATCGATAATTGTCTCGGTATTTATATTACAAACTGAATTAAAACACATGATATATATGTAGTGCAAAGGAAGGAAGCCTCAAATATTTTTAAAATACTGACAAACAATATACACAACTGCGTATTGAATTTATTCCTACACTCCATTGCTCGGTATAAAGCTAGAACAATTAAAACAATTATCTGTAAACGTGTGTTACTCAAGACGATGCATATAGTCCGCACATACTAACGTGTTGAAAAACGTGTTTCTCACATTTGTGAAGGACCTCCTCAAGTAATTACAATTCCATTTTAAAATGATACCAGTATATATTACAATTGTATTTTGTTTTTTAACAAACTGGGTCCCCCTAGTCGCGATTCCATTGCTGTTATAACTAGTCATAAAACACACCAATGTCGTTTTATGTTTATCTTACTGTTTAATGGTGTACATTGTCTATGTCAAATCTGCCGACACAAACAAGCCATGAGTGCGATCAATGACACTTGCCGCTATCTTTGAATGCCGCCTGTCACGTAGATACTTGTCTCAATTTCACATCTGTGAACATGTTTACCACAATATGACGCAACATGTTCCTTTGATCCATTACACGTCACTCCTTCGGACCGTATCAAACTAGTATGCTATTGCTATGCCAGTCAGCGCTGCTGCTCCTTATGTAAGAACGTGTTCGACACTTTAAGGTAATTGTTTAATCAAAATATGCAATAATGTTAATACATTC
>JAWPHD010018309.1:0-40487 GCA_037043455.1 Cyrtodaria siliqua | reverse complement strand
ATTAAATTTTAAACTTTTAAATAAAATTAAAAAGGTCACATTTGTTAGACAACAATTTACTGGGAATTTTATTAGTTTGATTGTTAATTAAAAAGAGCATGCTGTGCCATGCTGTTTATGTTTTTCAGTATTTAGGTTTGTCATCAAATCGTTAGAGGTCACTAATAAACATTTACAATCGTATGACGATGTAAAAATGGACATCAATGTTGAGTGTTTCTCCCAAAGCACTCAAAGCACATTTACACACATATTCTAGACTGCATATAAATTATAATTTGTTTACTAAGCAGTCTATTCCCGGTATCAGCAATACACATTCCCGTGTTGTTTATGCAGTTAATAATATAATTGACAATATAAATAATAATGTGATATATATATAAATTTACATTCCGACATCCGAATTTCTAATTGCGATAAGGGAAATTAGCGGGACAACGCTTTTTATTACCAAAGAGAACTGTGAAGCTTCTCTTTCTCGATAGGGTTCCGATAGAGATGATTTCCTTTCAAAAATTATTTTATTGACCTCTGTAAATAACGTCTCCAATTAAATTTATTAACATGAAGTTCAACAAATGTTAAAGAAGTGAAGGTTGCGAGTGAGTGCTATGGTCTCTATAGGACATATCTTTCTCATTTTGAATTCAGGAGGCTCCACAGACCCATCTTACCGTCTGTCGTCAGCATTTGTGTAAATGTGGCTTTAAAGTAATATACCGCTTAAACCCGTGTTAGGAGGCGTTAAAGGTATTGCAATATGTACTACCTCTCATGAACACTCTAAATAAAACCGAGTATGCTACTTTTCGCTCTTGTTTGTGTTTGCTGCTTCTAAGAGATCCCCTTTTCAGTATTTAATTTTTGTCGAAAAAAAATCCCTTTATTCTTACTTTAAATAAAATTCTATATACATGTTAGTGTACTTTGGTAATGGCCGTGTTATTTTAGCGGTTGGATTCCTGTATAAATCTGGCACTTCTGCATCAGGTGTGCATCCATTGTTTGTTCAATACTGAGGTGTGTTTACACATGTTTCCACATCGTAGCAAATCAAAAGTCTGTTATCCACCTTTTCAAAACGTTAATTTTTTAATTAAGCCCCGAAGGGTGTCATATAGTAGTCGCACTGTCCGTCCGTCCGTCCGTCCGTCCGTCAGTCAGTTCGTTCGTTTGTTCGTTTGTTCGTTCGTCGTTCGTCCATACAATCGTGTCCGGTTAATAACTCTGACAAAAATGGACGGATTTTCCAATAACTTGGCACAACTGCTCACCACAACAAGACGACGTGTCGCGCATAAAATCCAGGTTCGTTGCTCCAAGGTCAAGGTCACACTTAGAGGTCAAATGTCAAATTAAAGTGCTTTAGTGTCCGGTTAATTACTCATTCATGGACAGATTTTCAAATAACTTGGTAAAGTGCTCAACACAACACAACAACACGACGTGTCGCGCACAAAACCCAGGTCCTGGCTCTAAGGTCAAGGTCACACTTAGAGGTCAAAGGTAAAATAATGTAGGGTCAATAACTCTGGCAATCATGGATGGATTTTCAAATAACTTGGCACAAGTGCTCATCACAACAAGACGACGTGTCGCGCACAAAATCCAGGTCCGTGGCTCCATGGTCAATTTCACACTTAGAGGTCAAAGGTCAAATCGTGTCAGGTCAATAACTCGGTCAAATTGTGTCCGGTCAATAACTTGGCATTCCTGGACGGATTTTTAAATAACTTGGCACAAGCGCTCACAACAACCAGACAACGTGTCGCGCACAAAATCCAGGCCCGTGGCCCCAAGGTCAAGGTCACACTTAAAGGTCAAAGGTCACTTCGGGGGCATTTGTCACTTACAGTGATATTTCTTGTTATGCAATGAAAAAAGTAAATTCAAATTCAATAATAATGTTTCTATTAAGGAAACTTACCCCAATCCAGTCATTTATATTGAAATGTAGCTAAAATATGCTGAACATTGTGTGCAAAAAAAACAACAAAATAAAACGTGTAACATTTGAATAATTTAGTGTGTGTCTAAGTTTATTGTTAGAATTACCTCTCATGAACAGACTCAATAAAACCGAGTCTGCTACTTTTATCTCTTGTTTGTGTTTGTTGCTCCCAAGGGATCCCCTATTCAGTATTTATTGACATTGACATTAACGTTTGTTTAGTGCTGTGTGGCGGCCGTAAAATGTTGCCCCGACTACAAATCAGTAGTGTTATTACTTACTGGTTGTTTGGGATCATCAAGCCCAGTCTTTGAGGCCTTAAAGTAGAATGTTGCTTAAGCCGGTGTTAGGAGACGTGAGAGGTGTTGCACTCTACATGACCTCTCATGAAAATACTCAATAAAACTGAGTCTGCCACTTTTATCTCTTGTTTGTGTTTGTTGCTTCCAAGGGATCTCCATTTCAGTATTTATTTATTTACCTTGAATCCGTCAGTTTTAAAACAAAGCGAGTGTAGAAACACTGTTGGGCACTAGAATAGCATGGACTATTCTTGTTTTAAAAACAAGGTTGAGTACAAAACAAGATTACCGTCGACTTTTTAAAATGACGTTTCGGACACGTGTTCATACATTATTTCATATACCACTGCGGCTATTTCTTCAAAGATCAGGACTTGAAAACTTCTAAACAATTGTGTCATGATGAACACCAATATAATGTGATTTACAGTTCACATCTGGTCGGCATACGATTGTAATTGTTTAGGAGTAAAAGTAAATACAAATATTCGAACAGAAACGTAGCACTGAACACAATGAGCACAACCGGAAACACTCATTGAACACAAACAACACTTACATGGCTAAAAATTATTTCAACGCTGGAATGATATTTCTGTATAAGACATGGATTCCGGAAGTTCATATCCAACTTTGAATCATAATGAAATATTTAAAACTCTACTTATCTTATACATTCTGTAAAATAAGATCCGTAGATATATATATGATTTTTGCATTTCTCTACCAGACTAGATGGCGCAATTGTTATCTAGTTTGCAATGTGTATTATTAGTTCTACCTACCAAAGTTACTGAGGCGCGTTGTCCGTCGCCCGTCGTCCGTCCTTTGAATCGTGCCTGCTTAAAACGACAGATCTTCGTTTTTCATACTCCATACTCGGCGAAGGGTGTATATCAATGGGACGTCGGTTATTTCCAAAATGGCTATAATCGAATAAACAACTTGTTAACTAGGTCAAGCTTAATCTTTAGATTATTATAAGCTTGTCAAAGCATTAGAGCCTTTATTTTTGGTCAGATTTTACTTTTGGTCGGGATTACACCAAATCTGTTCAGAGGTTGTAAATCAATAAGATGTTGGTTAATTTTAAATACGGGCCAAATTGGGTCATACACTAGGTAAAAAAGAAAGAAAGATATAAAAATCGGACAGGGAAAGTAGCATTCAATGACGACATTCAACCACAAAACATAAAAACAAACACGCAAACAGACAAACGAGAAGGCAAAAGTAATAACAAATGCAAAAGACATCACAAACACAAAAGGGTTGACAATAGGGCTTCTGCCTTAGAACGGTCAGTATCCAAAAAGGCCACTGGGGGTTTAAACGAGGTTCTAGGGTGCACCAAACCTCACACTTACCCTATTGTCATCCCAATTAAACGGGACAGTGTAAATAAAGAAATCCCCGGCATGAAATATTCTCTAACCAACAAGGCAGCGTTAAAAGGTAATATAAGAAAAACACCTAGATGCTCGTGTATATATAATTACAAAGAAAGCCTAGAAAGCCACAATGAAGGTACTCGATGACTTGGCAATAACCAGAGCAACAAGAGAATAAACCATTGAGGGCACGACAAGACAAGACCGCGGACAAACATCAAACGCCACCGTCCTAATGGGCTTTAGGTAGGCTCATCATAGGGTCCACAGCCTGTCCGGTCATTGTACAATTAAAGAGGAAAGCATATTAGCGAACTGTAAAAGGGTTCGTCAAACCAAGCATGCAGTACGTTGCAAAATGATATGGTCATAACCTCTTTTGATAAACCTTTTAACAAGTTTAACAAAGATAGTATGAAAATGATTATTACCAAGAATCTTAGGAAGTTTGTAAATCACATCACCATAGAAGTCAGGTTGTGATAGTCCTTGTCGCAGAAGAGTCGTTAAATTGCTTTTATATTTGAAAAGAAGATCAGGGTTACGATAATAAAATTTTGCACAGGGTTAACGAAGTTTATGGTAACGGTAACCCTGATGGAGTAGCTTTTTAGTTATACAAAGATTACGAATATTAAAGTCCTCAACTCGAGTACAAGCTCTTGAAAAACGAATAAGTTCAGACACATAGACCCCATAAGAAGTTGCTCATAAGAACATCCCCATCTAAGTGTGGGATAATTAACAATGTCAAAATTTAAAATCATCACTCTTGTCATAGTAGGGGCTGGCGTGGCGCAGTCGGTAGCGCGGCGGATTTGTAACCGGAGGCCCCGGGTTCAATCCTCCGTGGTGCCACTGAGTTCCGTCGGTGTGTTCTTAAGCAAGACACTTTACCTTAGCCTCGTCCGTCGGATGGGGACGTAAACCGGGCGGTCCCGTGTATCGGTCTATCCTCCGAGCACGTTAAAGAACCATAGGAATCTATTCGATAATAAGAGTAGGGCAGGTTCCCGGATTCCTATGTATCCTTCCCCTCTCTCTGGGGCGGCTCTAAATAACCTATACTGTGTTGATGAGCCGTTAAACAACATTCAATTCAATTCAATTCTTGTCATAGTTTTTGCTAATAATTTCACCATTTTCAAACCAGGTTCTATGGTGCACCAAACGTCACTCTTATCCTATTGTCATCCCAATAAAACGGGACAGTTTAAAAAAATACATCCCCGCCAGGTTATATTCTCTAACAAACACGGCAGCATTACTAGGAGTAATACTTGGAGTAAGTACTGCGTATAATGGGTTATTAATGACAACAATATTTAAACAGTTTTATTTCAAATATAATCGATCAGCTAAAATGATGGGGACTGACCAATTTCTCCTCTTGCAACATCAAGAACTCTCACACAACCTCCATGCAAATGATTGTTAGTGCTATCATGTATGGGTTGATTCTGGGGCATTGCGTTTACAGGCCAATTTGGGTTCGCACTGAATGGTTGAACCATTGCATCCAAAGGGTGTTCAGCGAATTGAGCCATTAGAGGCTGATGAGCGTGCCCATTGTCAGATTGTTTCTTCAAACGAGCAGTTTCAGTGACTTCAGTTAAGTTTTCGACAAGAAATGGATTGTAAGTTACTTCATCTTGCTGCCCCTCTGGTTGCTTTGCATGACATTCAACCTTGATCAGGCATTCAAAGGGAGCATCTTCTGTGTGCCCATGGGATTCTAAAAACCAGTCTTTTGCACATGGAAGTCCGCTTGATCCGTACAAGTGGCATTTAATAATGCGATCCATTTGGATATCCTGTTAATACAAAACAAGTTTCATTATACGTAGGGTGTACTACTATTTCTCTTTTGTTTTATATCTGTAAATCTTTATTAAAACAAATAAGTGTAAACCTTTACTATTTCGAAAATTTATTGAATCGGAAATATAGTCCACTGATGGCACATTATCATTTGACCTTTGACCCAAGAAACATTTAAAATATGTTCGTAAATTTCACAAGCAAATAAAATACATCATAACATCTATCTAAAATAAATGTCATATTGTAATTGAATACATGTGTCCACTAAGGAATTTACCTTTTGTATGTCATAAATGGGGGCACTTGCTTCCGAATCAGCCATGTGCTTCCAATAGCCACGAGGATCGTTCATTGTAGTTAGTTCTACTTTTACAAAATCAGTTAGTGAAACTCTAGTCGGTATCTCAATCTGCCTGTCGACCAAAAGTGTTCTTTTACGTCGTTTCTCCCTGTCTTCAACCAGCTACAAGTTTAAAATAACAAACTATATTACTAATTATAAGGTTCTGGATTAAACTGTTTCCCCACGTCTGAATGTACACAAACAAACTGAGGTAGAATCCGGATTAAACCCCCAGTTGCACCGCCTGCTACTGACCCTGTTAAAGCGGTACTCCTATTGTTAACCTTTTGTTATTGTGATGTCTTACATCTTAATTCTAAATAGTTTAGTGTAGTTGTTATTGTAAATATGTGTTTTGGATGGCTGTGTTCATAAGTTTTGAATAAAGTATAACACATATACTCTAATCGCCATGCATTGCTTTATATATGTATTGATGACAAAATTTCTACATACAGACATGTATGTATTGCAGCCATATAAGCAACAATTACATTGTTAATAAGAAACAAGACATGTGACATCATAAACACCAATGGGTTGACAATAGGTATACTTCTTTCAGTAAATATGGTAAAACAAGAAGCAATACAGTGATTTTAGCCATCAGACTCATATTTGACCCTAGGGCACTTTGTGTACACCATTGCTCTGAATAACGTTCAATTTGATATTTAACACGACCCTATTCCAAGAAAAATATTTGTTTACCCCGCAAACCCCTTAAGTGTAAGGCTAAGCGTCCCATTCAAAAGCCCGTCTGAGGTATCTCAACGTTTATCAAGTTATGAGCCAAGGGCTATGTCCGCAGGGGTGAGGATGGACCCCAGTGTGAGTGTTGGTAGCGTGTTCACCTCTGTTTGATAACAGGTTTTAAGGTTAGTCCTTTTCCAAGTAACTGTGGCCATTTTGGATTTTTGGGCTTACGAAGAGAAGTCATTTAAGCACAGGTTGACGGAAAACGACGATGGGCGAACAGCGATCACAATAACTCACTTTGAGCTTCCGGTACAGGTGAGCTTACAAAACACATACCAAGAAGTTATTATATTATAAGCAATATTTAATAACATAACAAAGCTGAAAATGTCGAGATTTTTATCAAAACATATGTTCCTACCTGAAAATAATCTTCTAATCTATGGACCTCATCAGCAATATACAAGGCAATGCTGACTCGTTGTCTTCCATTCGGCAATGTCCGCAGAGATCCATATATATAAGCTCGCAGGCCAAATGAATCGTGCTCCGAATTGCACGTTGTGCATACGAACCACGAAAATGATTTTGTATAAATTATTATCGTACCTAATGAACCTTTTTCATAATATGAAAGTAAATTTGGATCTGATGTATCCACTTTCTCTCTGTTTAAAATCTTACATTTTTGAGGTGTTTCTGACTTTCCTTGGTCGGATTCCACTCTCCAACAATGTACATCATCGAATTGTCCTATACATGGCATTTCTATTCTTGCAAACCCTTTTAATTTTGTTCCAGGTAAAATATACTCTATAGCCGGCGAAGCTATAGCTTCATTTTCGTCTCTTGAAAGTTGTAGCATTTTGTAATTTTCTGAAACACTGCGAAAGCTAGATGCATGGCACGTTATTTCGTTACTTGATAAGTCGGTTAGAGATAATATCATTTTCACAGTAGAATTTTTAAGCTGCACTGTTGCATTGTTCGAGCTGAGTACGAATGTCTGACAAAATGGTCTACCCATGCTGTTTAGAACATTAATAGACTTTTGTAAACTTGCTTGAGATGACGCGTGTTGTTTCGTAACTAAACTATTCATTTTAACGACTTTTTCTAAATCATTACTTTGCTCAAAGTTCTTGCGCGGTTTGCCTAACGGTCTTTGAATAAAGCTATTACGGTCGTTTTGTTCGTGTAAAAAAGAATCTTTTCTGTAGTCACATAAGCGTTGCTCTTCGTTTGTATTGCCATTATCGTTTGACTTGGGATTGTTGTTGAAGCCCTTTGATCTAGCATTATTGTTACTTAAAGAATAAGCAACTTCCCTGATCCTTAAATCGGTAGTTTTCATGAATTTCTCCATTTCAGATATATCGTTTGGTATCTGGTCTGCTTTTAGTACCCATCGTAACCACAGTATTAACATAATTAATACTATCGTTGACAGAGCTGAAAAACATACCAAAAGTCAAGATATATAAATACAGAAATTACTCTAAAAATAAATAAACAGATGGAATTTATGAATAATGGAAATTAAAAAAATGTAACTGTAATAGATGATTGTGACACATTTAGAATGAACCAACTCCTTCAAGTAAATAACATGAATCGCAAAAAGTATAATGTTCAGATACCATGGCAATATACACAAACAAGTAGACGTACACATCGAGCAGGAAATGTAGCATTCAAGGACCACAGTCAACCAAACACACACAAGGAAACAAACAACAATTACAAGGATAAATAAATAAATATATTTGTTTATATCAGTTTTGAAAATATGTTATCATCCAACTTCTTCAATAGTTCACTTTGACAAAAATAATATCGACTTTAAAATGCAATGACTGCCGTGATTTAATCAAACGATTTTTATTATATATTTTTCGTGTTTTAAAGTACTCGTATAAGCGTGTTTCTATTCATGACATATCACATCAGAAATTTAAAGATCAAACGTATGGCTATTTTACTCACCTAGTACGAGAAAAAAAGCGAAACACCGTATTTCAGTTTCGGTTTCTTGTACTTGTGCATCGTCTAGAAAAAAATATGTATTCATTATAATGAATTACAAACAGCCATTTTCAGGAGTTCACTTAAGTTCTAAACAAGAGGTCAATGAAGTTTCATAAAAATCTGTCAAGTAGTTTCAGAGGAGTAGTCGCTACAAAAAGTAGCTGAAGTTTTTACTATATAACTCTAGGTAAACAAAGATGGCCACTGGCAGTCATGTTTAATGTCGAATCAAAATAATTTTCGAAAAGGATCAACATCTTGTATGCTGATCATTTCAGAAAAAGTCCCATATCAATATCACTTACAGTTTTCAAGAAGTAGTCGCTACAAATTTATTTATTTTAAATTTATTTTTAGCCGTGGCGGCCATCTTGAATTTCCGGCCAGCCTGATATTTTTCTAGGATCAACTAGACATCAAGAGCAACATTCCTGTGAAGTTTCATGAACATCCGTCAAGTAGTTTCAGAGGAGTAGTCGCTACAAGTTTTCACTATATAACTCTATGTAACCAAAGATGGCCATTGGCAGCCATGTTTAACGTCGAATCAAAAAATGTTCAACTAGGATCAACACCATGTCATGCTGATCATTTTAAAAAAGTCCCATATCAATATCACTTGTAGTTTTCAAGAAGTAGTCACTACAAACTTATTTTTTTTAAATCTATTTTTAGCTTTGGCGGCCATCTTGGATTTCTCATCAACATGAATTTTTGCTAGGATCAAATAGATTTCATGGGCAACATTTCTGTCAAGTGTCATAAATATCGATCCAGTAGTTTCAGAGGAGTAGTCGCTACAAATAAAAGTTTACGGACAGACGGACAGAAGACAGACGGACGGCGGACGCCGCACCACGTCATAAGCTCTGCTGATCTCTGATCAGTCGAGCTAAAAAACGAATTAAATAAACACCTAATCTCTAAAACGATAACGTTAAGGGCTAATTAATACCTATACTAATTTTGGAGAAGCTAATGTGAGATTATTTTCATTTTTTACATACAATTATGGCGGTAACATACAATGCTTTTGAAAATCGTTAAATTTAATAGCGAAATTTTAAACGCAAGTGTCTGTATTTTTAGATTTTTTTCTTCAGAAAATGGATTGTTTATGTTTTAATAACATTATTTAAGACATCATGAAATGTTATGACTACCTAATATATTTGAGACTATTAATTGTTACACTGTCCTAGCAACACATTCTTATAAATCCCTATTTAAACGGTTTTAAAGGGCAGTTAGTTGAAAAAAGAGTATGAAGTTATGCACTCCGGACATATGTGTTGCAACGATAGATAATTATTAACATACCGTTGTGTGCTTAACAACTTCGAAGAAAATTTTACTCAAATATTCCCGCCAACGGTATATATCAACTTTTTATACTAAATGATCTTTGATACTCATGTCGGTGCTAGGTAAGTCAGAAATATGAACTCATTCCTTTTTTCTGAAGAATATCTAATATCAATAAATTATCTACAAACATACTTACTAGGTAAACAAGGCCGATATGTTGTATGTACTACAGTTATCTGGCTGTCCATGTTGACCTTCAGTTTGAATGACGGGCGTCCGCTTCTGATGGTAGTTGCTATTTACAGACAATCTCGTACCTCACTCCCCAAATTGGACTGCAATTATAAAAGGCAGTGCATGTATTTTCTACATTTGTTTATTTATATAAAAAACATCTGTATGCCCCCATTCAATATGAGCACCCTCTTATAACTAATGAAAGAGGAGTTCATGTTACGGTTAGTAGAAATTGACAACTGGTGTTACAGTCTATTGGCCAATAGGAGTATTTGAAATTATCACCTGACGCTTGGAATTGTCCATAAAAATGGCAAATTGGGTTTAACCATTGACTAAGAGGAGTTTATGCCTTGTGTTTTGTACACGTAGTGCACCATTCCTTTTTTATCAACATGCTATGAATCCCGTTAAAACTTTATTATTTAAAAGGGACACATGACAAGTTTGAAGGTATCACTCCTCTATTATCTCCCCTGTAAGCTCACGGAGAGACAAAAGGAAAACAGAAAATAAATCTATCGTGTTCTTCATTTTAGGCAATTTTTAATGCAGCTAACATATGCAGTGTAAAATAAGATGCTACAGAAAATGACATGTTGATATGAGGTTTCGTTCAAATTTCAGAAGTGTTTAACCCAAGCACCGCATGTTCAGCTATATAGTGTATGAATTTCGTATTTTTCTTAGGGGTCACTCATGAGTTTTCATTATGCAATTTATTCGGCTGTTAGTAGTATGCAAACACAATCTGTTTTATAATATTCTGATCATTATTATTAATGACTGAACACAGTTTATGTTATGATGTTTTAAACAATCAACATTGACATGTGTCCCTTTAAATAAATGCAACTGTTGCCTAAAAAATTATGTTTTCTTTAAAGTAATATTATTATTTTGTTTCGTACTTACCAAATCCAATTCAGCATCGTCTGGTTTATTAATTCATGAAACAAAATGCTTGTCTCAAATCCTTATTCTAAGTGGCGTATACAAGACATTGGTTTAAACGACAGCATGGAGACGAATGACTAAGAAAATATCACAGTAGCACAACTATTTAACTTATTCACTTAATGTATATGTCGACAAATCGAGATTATATTCGATTTTTAACGGGAAATCAAAATATTCCCATAATTCCTAATTGCCGTTATTTATATAATAGTTATATACATATATTGAAATTTCAGCTATTAGCACTAAATATTTATATTTTCAAGCGTTAACCACAAACATCCATTCGTCTCTGTATCCTTTTTTCTTGTGGCAATAAAAACGAAGTTGAAATATATAAGTTCAAATCTGGGAACCCAACAATTAACCATTTGAAATATAAAAAAGTTCAAATCTGGGAACCCAACAATTAAATCTGGGAACCCAGCAATTATCCCAAATAAGAATATACAATCACGAATTATACTGGGATTCCAACTGTCAGTACATGTACACTTTGAAATGTATTCATAGTATATATTCAATATGCCACATCTGACCTTGCTTGGTCTTACTGTTAACCATATTGTTCGATGCATCACTCTGTAAGTTGTTTTCTGCCTAGCCTGGATATACTGAGAGTTAATAGCATCCTGTGATTCTATAGTATTATTCCATAAATGGGCTATAACAAAATGTCTAAGTTGGCAGGAGGACGTTCTACTGGTTACAATAGCTTCTTATACGGAAAACAATACATGATAATAAACCACGTAGACAAGACGTTATCAGAAAAGCAATTTTTCTCTATTTTCTTTGATGTTCAATTCTTACTTTCCTTAAGAACAAGGACATTCGCCCAATTAGGGTTTCATGGTTCACCACTAACTTGCTGGACTGTAAAGGAAAAACACATGTATAATCTGGAATTTGATTTTAGAACGTTATGGACCTGACATACAAAAGTCATGACCTTGACCTTAAATGTGGGTATTAAAAGTCGATATACAAGAGGAACATGAAATGCTGCATTCAACGACCATTGTTAACCAAAAAAAGAGAGGAAAAACAAAACAACAATTAATTTCAAGGATAAAAGAAAGGCAAGCTATATCACTTACATAAAATGGCCGACAATAGGGCTACAGCCTTGGAATGAGGGTTTAAACCAGGTTCTAACTGAACTCATTCCTACTTTATTGACATGCCAATACAACGGGGCAGGGTAAATCAAGAAATACCCGCCATGCTATATTATATCCAGCATTATTAGGCAATATAACACAAAGATGATCATGTATATATGCATATAAAGAACAAAAGCATAGAAAGCCAGAAAGCAAGTACTTAATAAGTAAATCATAGTAATGGCTGACCATATACATATACACACACACATCGGTGTGATCCCATTTTCACAAGTGGTTTAGAAGTTATTGACCAGACATAAATAATGCATGACCTTGACTTTAGTTTAAAAAAACATTTACTCAAGACATAGCATAGACTTGATGTAAACACAACCATATGCTGTGGAATATAGTCGTGTATAGTTTATGTAATATTTGAAGATATTGGTCAACGATCATGACCACTTTGGGGACGACAGTAATGCATGACTCACATATTCGTAATAGTTGTATAACTAAAAAGCTACTCCATCAGGGTTACCGTTACCATAAACTTCGTAAAACCTTTGCAAAATTTTATTTTCGTAACCCTGATCTTCTTTCCAAATATAAAAGTAATTTAAGGACTCTTCTGCGACAAGGAATATGACAACCTGATCTAAGGTGATGTGATTTATAAACTTCTTAAGATTCTTGGTCATGATAACTTTTCCCTTAGGGCGTTTTGTAGTGATGACCTACGTTTGATTCACTGCACAAAAACTCTGTTAAAAAGCTTTATTTCAAAGTGATAAAAGTTGGAATTTATTAAAAAAAGGTGTCTAAAGTTGTAGAGCACTTGTCTACAAAAAAAAAAGTGAAAAAAACTTTATATCTTGGAAGATATTAGACAATTTATACTTTTTTCCTTCTCAAACAAAGGAATTTACCTATAACTTTGAGGTGGATATTTATTACTACATAAGTTTGACATTTCCCCTGGAATATAACAACAGTTAATTTCTTCTGTGAAAAGGATTATACTACCATTTAACAATGAGCAAAGTGGATATTAAGACCGCAAAAACACTTGCAAAACCAAACACAGCCTCGGGCAAGGCTCCCAATCCAAAGCGGCCAAATAGCGATGTGTGTAACACAACTGCCGAAGAGATTAGTTTTATGAGCACACAAATTGACACTATGACCGAGGATATGAAAGAAATCAGGGGTAGTCTCAAGGATAATATGAGACGAGAGAAAAATGGAAAAGTTCATCCATCTGACTGTTACCAAAATAATAACAGACTTAAATGAAAATATGGAGGTAACGATAGCCATTAAAGTTGAAGAAAAAACCAAATCTCTGCAAGAAAAAGTCAACATATTAGAAAAAGATAACAAAAGCTTGAGAGATGACATGAACACATTAAAAACATCAATCACTAAACAAGCTTCCAAGTTAGCAGAATGTGAAACTAGATCCTTAGATGCTCTTTCCAAGAGCAACTACAATGAGCAGTATTCAAGGAAGAACAATGTTAAAATAATGGACCTTCAGGAAAAGCCTGCTGAATCCGAAAAGGACTTGATCACCGAGGTGTCTAAGCTACTTAAGAAAAAGGAGGTTACACTTGACCCAAGTAAGATTCTAGCCATTCACAGAAACCCCGGCAAGGAGGGTCACGCCAAGCCAGTGCTTATCAAGTTTACCAACAACACTGAGAAAAAAAATGTCATGGTACACAGGACTGCATTTAAAACCATGGGGCATCGTATAGTGGATGACGTTACCAAACTGAACGCCGGACTTATTAAACGCCTATCTGACCATCCTACCATCACACAGGCGTGGTATTTCAACGGGTTCGTTTACGGACGGGCATCAACGGAAAGGCGATATCGATTTGACCTGTTTGACAATGTGGAAGACGTTCTCAAGAAGTAGTTCACTTTTGAACAAACATTTACATTTAACCCAGATGTCAGGATTTATCATTTAATATATAATTAACAAATGTGACGATACTTAAAGTTGGAATATATTTTGTTTTTGTGTTATAGTATTTCAATTTGCAATTCATAGTTTCAAGTGGGTATCTATCTGTGTTTATTTTATGTGACAGTATCTAGAAAAACAGACTTGGATTTAAATCAACATTAATAGTTATTTTTGCCATATTGTGTATTTTCCTATATATGTGTGTGTGTGATCATTTTTTATTTACATACAATTATAGCCTATGCTAAATAGGCATATTTGGACAGTTAATTGGAGGATCAAGAAATCACAACCTTTTATGATCATTAACTGTTACATACCGTGCTATATGATTATAACAAAACAGTGTTTACATTACTTTACAGAATACACATCTGAACTGGATTTAATCATGTGTAACTGTGAATACTATAGACAGAGATAGGACTCAATTAGATTTAATAATGTGTACACTGTGAAAACTATATAGACAGAGAAAGGACTCAATTGTGATATAAATATGGGATTACTATAAATCATGACTTATTGGATTAGTGTAATAGGATATTTATGATTGGTGAGTTACTATACAGTTATCGTCCATAGCTGTATAATTTGTATTGGTCCTACTGTTGTCGTGTTAATATTGATTTTGTACCTAATTATCCCCTCGTAGAATGTAAAAGGCAGACTGTCGTATGTCTGTCTGTCTGTCCGTCTGTTAGAAAAGTAATCAGGATGCAATTGTCCACATATACATACGTAGATTTTATGCTTACCGGTATCTCAAGCAGTATCTTTAAAAGAAATAGTCACAGATAGTACCATGCAGGTGTCTGTCTGTCTGTCTGTCTTATCAAATTTCAAATACTGATTCCATGCAGTTAATCAGTTGTATATACATGTTTATGCTCTACAATACGCAGATGGTTCTATGCAGGTATCCACCTGTCCCATAATTTAATGTAACTTTAATTCAACACACATATTCATGAATGTAGTGTCTATCAGACTGTCTGTTGGATATTTATAAACTGGTATTTAAATGGTCGTTTACCTTTATGCATATACACTCGCATGTTTGGATATGCAATTATAGTTGGAATTTATTTTTTATAACTTTTTACTTTGCTGATATAATAGATCTAGTTTATATATACTTTTTTCTTTTTCTTTTTTAAAAAATCCAAACGATATAGATATTTTGAAAGTATTTTTCAGAGTTTTTGTGTTCCAGTTAGAATATAATGCACTTCTTGCACATTTTTTCTATTATTTCTTTTGCTACTTATTTACTAAAAAATGACTCCTATGTGTGTGGTGATGTGTTGACACTTGTTTGCAGCAATTATGGAACTTAAGATATTATCTGTCAATTGCCAAGGCCTTGGGAATGTTCAGAAAAGACTCGACGTCTTTAATTACCTAAAATCAAAAAGTTGCGTTATATATTGCCTGCAGGATGTTCATTCAACGGCCAGTACTGAAAATTTTATTGAATCACAATGGGGTAGCCATTGTTTATTTTCTTCACACTGTTCAAACTCAAGAGGTGTAGCAGTGTTATTTAATAAAAATATAGATTATAAAGTACATAATCAAATTAGTGATCCTCAAGGAAATTATTTAGTAGTTGATTTAACAGTTGATAATAACAGATTCACGTTGGTTTCCTTATACGGACCAAATAATGATTGTCCTTTATTTTTTGAGAGCCTATTTTCGCAAGCTTATTCATTCAATAACTCATCAGTTGTGTTCTGTGGTGATTTTAATATAGTTCAGGACCCGAAATTAGATTATTTTAACTATAAACATATAAATAATGCAAAATCAAATACAAAATTATTAGAATTAATAAACCAATATAATTTGATTGACCCATTCAGAGATCAAAATCCAGATACTCGAAGATTTACGTGGAGACGAAAAAATCCTGTTAAACAAGCCAGGCTTGATTTTTTTTTAATTTCCGAGACTCTTTTATCTTCAGTTAATAAATGTATTATTGCACCAAGTTACAGATCTGACCATTCAATGGTTATTTTAAATATAACATTTACACCTTTTAAAAAAGGAAAGCCACTATGGAAACATAACAACAGTTTGTTGCAAGATATAAATTATTTAACAATTATTAATGAAAAAATAAATGATGTTAAAATTCAATATTCTTTACCAGTTTATGAAACTGAAAATATAAAAAACATTCCAAATGATCAAATTCAATTTACCATTAATGATCAATTATTTTTAGAAACTTTGTTAATGGAAATTAGGGGCAAATCAATTTCTTATTCATGTTTTAAAAAAAAAGAAAATGAAAAAAGAGAAAGACAGTTAGTAGAGGATATAGAAAAAATGGAAAATGATTTATCCCAAAGTAACGTAGAAGATTTAGAAACACTAAAGGAGTCATTAGTGCAATTAAGAAAAATAAAAATGCAGGGAATAGTAATAAGAACACATGCAAAGATAATAGAAGATGATGAAAAACCATCAAAATACTTTTGTAATTTGGAAAAAAATACATATTCTAGTAAAATAATACCGAAAATTGAAAAAGAAGATGGGACATTTATTAAAGATCAAGTTACAATTTTAGAAGAAACAAAACTATTTTATCAAACACTTTATAGCAGTAGAGATTCTGAACTTTTAGATTTTAACTTAGAAACAGAGTTATCGGGTTACACAGTTCCAAAACTAAATATAGAAGAATCTGCCAATATTGAAGGACTTTTGACATATCTACAAGCCACAATATCGCTTAAAAATATGGCAAATAATAAGAGCCCTGGCACTGATGGTTTTAATGCTGATTTTTTTTAAGGTTTTCTGGGGTCAGATTGGACATTTTGTAGTCAGATCAATTAACTATGGTTTTTTACATGATGAACTTTCAGTCACTCAAAAACAAGGCATTATTACATGTATTCCAAAAGAAAACAATTCGCGTTACCAAGTAAAAAACTATAGACCCATATCTCTTCTTAATACTATATATAAAATAGCATCTGGAGCAATAGCCAACAGACTAAAAACAACTTTAAATAAACTAATCAATAAAGATCAAACAGGCTTCATAGCGGGTCGATATGTAGGGGAAAATACGAGAATTTTATATGACATAATGCAATATGCAGAGGATAATAATTTACCAGGTTTACTTTTACTTGTTGATTTTGAAAAAGCTTTTGATTCTTTATCCTGGAATTTTATTAATAAGGTTATGAAGTTTTTTGGATTTGGTGACTCGATAATATCGTGGATTCATGTCCTGTATAAAAATGCTTCGCTAGCAGTCACCCAGGGTGGTAATATTTTATCTTTTTTAAATATAGGTAGGGGCTGCCGACAAGGTGACCCTCTTTCTCCGTATATCTTTATATTATGCTCTGAAATACTAGCAATAAAAATAAGAAACAATAAAAATATCAAAGGTATTACTATCAATAACACCGAGTTTAAAATCTCTCAATATGCAGACGATACATCTGCAATTCTGGATGGCTCTGAGTCTTCACTACATCAAACACTTAATGAATTATCCGATTTTGCAAAAATATCAGGTTTACGTGTTAATTTTGATAAAACACAGGTTGTATGGATTGGAATAAAAAAATACAGTTCTCTGGCAATTAAAACGAAATGGAAACTTAACTGGGGAAAAACTGATTTTAAACTACTTGGAATTCATTTTCACATAGATTTAGACAAAATGAATACAATTAATTACAATGAAAAAATTGTTAAGATAAAAAATATAATTAAACTTTGGAAGAGAAGATATTTAACTCCTTTAGGGAAAATAACCGTTATTAAAACGTTACTATTACCAATTTTAAATCATTTATTTATTGCATTACCAAATCCAATAGAAAAAGTAATTAAAGAGCTAAATTCTATATTTTATGACTTTTTGTGGAATGGAACAGCAAAAATAAAACAATCAGTGTAGTAAAACAATACTTTGAAGGGGGGTTAAAAATGATAAACCTTAAGGCATTTATTTCAGCTCTTAAAGCAACATGGATAAGAAGATTAATACGAGTCGGCGGTAGTTGGACAACTATTATAGAAAATGACATAAACATAAATAATTTAGCAAACTATGGAAACTCCTTAACAGAAATAATGATCAATAAAACAAGAAACAATTTCTGGAAGGATGTTCTTATATCACACACTCACATTATAAAACATGATAAAATCACAACTTTAGAACAATTCCTAAATACTCCCTTATTTCAAAATGATAGTTTGTGTGTTGAAGGAATGCCTATAGTAAATAAAACATGGAATGATAAGGGTATTTATTTTATCAATGATCTTGTTTCAGAAAATGGAGAAATTTACACAGAAACTGACTTTAAAAAAATATATAACATAAAAACAAATTTTCTACAGTTTAATGGAATAACTCAAACAATCAAAAACTTTGCAAAAAATAATAATGTTAGCATGATCAACAAAAAAGTACACAATCCAATACTGCCAAACCATATTAGTATATATTACAAGTCAATTAAAGGTTGTAAAGACTTCTATAACATTTTAAATAAAAATGATGAATTTCCAACATCAAAAACAAAATGGGAACAAATCTATAATATTTCGAATGAATCATGGAAAGACATATTTTTATCACCTTTCAAGTTTAAATTCAGTTCTACATTACAATGGTTTCAAACCAGAATCATCCACCGAATATTACCAACCAAAAAATACTTGTATACCATAAACGCTATTCCAAGCCCTATTTGCTCATATTGTAATCAAGAGGAAACCATAATTCATCTACTATGGACATGTCCTGCAACAAAATCATTTCTCCAAAAAATACAAAGTTGGCTGAGAAGGAACAACATAATTTTACCTTTTATTGAGGAGTTGTTTATATTTAACATGGGAGAGCAGTTTACTATAGCAGATAACTCTATCATACTTGAAATTAAATACTATATATTTTCTGCAAAAAAAATTAATTCTCCACTTTCAATTACTGCACTTCATAATAGACTTAAATATACATTCAAAGCTCGTAAATACACAGCAATAAAAAGTGACACAGTAAATTCTTTTGATAAAACTTGGCATAAATATAAAACTTTACTTCAAGATTAAGCCTTCTACATATAAATCATAGATAATAAGTTAATGTCCATACAACTGGTGTTTTTATCATATTATTACAGAAATTATATTTATTGGTTTATATAATAATTGCGAATAGTAACCAGGACCTTGACAAATGACATTTTCTATAATTTAAATTCTTTTTACCAAATATAATAAATATGCAAAGGAATTGTCAATACACACTGTCATTCAATGGAGTTTTTTTTTCTCATTTTTTTTTCCTTTTTTTAATACTTCCTTAATTGTTTTGCAGTAATGTGAGCCCATTAATGACAATTGCCTAATTCACACATCATTCTATCAGAAGTGAGAAAGATTCAGAAAGAAAGGACTAAATTTATGTTATTATATATTGTAATTGTTGTTATGTTTGATTGATGTGTAAAAATTGTATATAATTTGCTCATGTTGTAAATCAGTAATAAATGGGCCACTACTATGTAGATTGGCTGGAAATTAAAAAAAAAAAAAAAAAAAAAAATCATACTATCTTTGTTAAACTTGTTAAAAAGTTTATCAAAAGAGGTTATGACCTATCATTTTGCAACGTACTGCATGCTTGGTGGTGGACCCTTTTACAGTTCGCCACTAGGCTTTCCTCTTTGATTGTACGATGACCGGACAGGCTGTGGACCCTATGATGACGCCTACCTAAAGCCCATTGGGACGGTGGCGTTTGATGTTTGTCTATAGATGATCTTTCTTGACGTGCCCTAATGGTTTATTCTCTTGTTGCTCTGGCTTCTGCCAAGTCATTGAGTACCTTCATTGTGGCTTTCTAGACTAATGTTTTTTGTATTATATTTACACGAGCATATTTGTGTTTTACTTATATTGCCTATTGATGCTGTCTTGTTGGTTAGAGATTAGATCATGGCGGGCATTTCTTTATTTACACTGTCCTGTTTTAATGGGATGATAGTAGGGTAAGTGTGAGGTTTGGTGCACCCTAGAACCGGTTCAAACCCCCAGTGGCCTACATTGCCACTGATCATTCCAAGGCGGTAGCCCTATTGTCAACCATTTTGTGTTTGTGATGTCGTTTGCAATTGTTGTTACTTTTGCCTTCTTGTTTGTCTGTTTGCGCGTTTGTTTCTGTGTTTTGTGGTTGACTGTCCTCGTTGAATGCTGCTTTCCCTGTCCGATTTTTTTTATATATTTTTGTATGTTTTGTTATTGTGAAAGGTCATGTATAAATGTGACTCCAGGTATCTTCGCTGAAGTTGTACATTCTAGTCCATGTAATTTTACCACTAGGACATTCATTATTTTGATTTAATATTTGATACATGTCTTTAAATTCTTTTTTATTTCTTAAATATATTTTAGTGGAGTTGGTAGCAAAAAAGAGTGTGATAATGGACCCTTGGAAACGGCCGAGCACGACACATACGAAATATTGCAGTCTCGGTTTGATTGAGACTGTTCATGAGCTTCGTTGTTCTTTTACTAGCTGTTATTTCTTTCTGCATTGTTTTGATAGCTGCCACTAACCCTTTACATTGTAAAACAATTGAATTTATTCCATATACATTTTTTTAAATTTATTATATAAATATTTTTTCCATCCTTCCCAATTATGTCATTTATTATTCTTAAGCCCTTATTATACCATGATTTTATAAAAAAAACGCACGTGTGCCTATAGTATTACAGAATATTGGGCTGGATAGAAAAATGTCCTCATTGGCAGGTTGATACTGTCATACAAAAGTTGTGTGTGCCTTAAGAACATCTTGCCAAATATGTTTTTTAGACTTCCCAATTTCTTATTGATATACAAAATATCGCTGTTAAACAGTTTACCTATATCTATATATGAATTTATGATATTTTTATATTTGCATTTTTTTGTTACTATTTTTCTAATCCATGTTGTTTTTAAAGCTGCTATAAAGGCATTTGCTGTAAAGGCATTTACATTTATCATTTTCAGTCCTTCTTCACAATATTTTTTTTACATATAATGGCGCCATACCACGCCAAAGGAAATTAAACAGTATATCATTGATTTCTTTAACAATATTTTTGAAATGGGTTTAAAAACAGGTGGTTAAAGGGTGGAATGAGAAGTGATTTTATTACTGTTATTCTGCTTAAAGGAGTAAGACACCTTCTTTGCCAAGAATTAATTTTCCATTTTAGTTGATTTATTTTTTCAATAAAATTCATATTTATCATTTGTGTAAGGTCTGTGTCAAAAGATAGTCCTATTAACTTAAATCTGTTTTGCCCCACTTCAATTTCCATTTTCCTTTGATTGATGCAGAACTGTACTTTATTATACCTAGCCAAACAACTTGATTTTTTTTCAAAGTTTACCTTAGTCCAGAAACTTTTACAAATTTATCTAGCTCATTTAAAGTTTCTTTCAATGAAATATATGTCCCATCTATATACATTGTAGTATCGTCAACAAATTGTGATAATTTGTACTATTCATGCTTATACCTTTAATTTTGTTATTGCCTCTAATCTTTACTGACAATATTTCTGCACATAAAATAAAAATATATGGAGATAGGGGATCGCCCTGTCTACAACCGCGCTCAATTCCGAAAAACGATGACAAATTACCACCTTGATTCATTAGTTGGCCATTTTTATAAAAGAGAGATCTAATAGATGGACCAAAATTGAAATATTTAAGAACATGTTGGAAACATGACCATGATAAAGAGTCAAACGTATTTTTAACGTCTACTAAGAGAAGCAATCCAGAGAGATTATTTTCCTCTAAATAATGCATAATGTCATATGTTAATCTTGAATTTTCACCAATATACCTGCCAGCTATATAACCCATTTAGTCTCTGTTAATACGTTTTTGAAAAACTGGTTTCATCCTATTTGCTACTGATGCAGAAGCCATTTTGTAAACAATTGTATCTAAAGGTAGTAGAAGTAGTTAATAAAAGGTTACTAAGGCTATTGGACTTTACTACAGGTGAAAACTTAATTCATTCATTTCCTTATATACTACCGTTGTCCTACCTTAACCTTCAACACAAAGGGAGTGGGGACGATCTGGAAGAGTGATTGTGACAATCCAAATGCAAATAAAAACCTTCATAATTGATTCAGTTTCATAAGATATGTGCATATGCAATACATTAAGCCGCATCTTATATTCCGGTGAATTATTGGTAATGAACATGTTTGGTCTAGAAAGCTCGAAGACTCGGCTGCTAAATCATAAATATTATTTTAAATATTAATTTAAATGGGGATTATCTTGCTAACAGTTGCATATATAATTCAAATACAGTTTACTTCCGAATAAACAAGCAGTAATGATAGCCTTAAAGCCTATTAATGATGTAGCCGAGTCGTCTAGATTTCCAGACCAAACTATTTCATTAACAATAATTAAATCGTAATTGGTCATAGTTTAGTACATGGACATTGAATATAAATATGAAATACATTATGGCAGTTGTATTCGTATTTGGAGTGAAATCCATAATGCTTCCAGATCGCTGCAGTCCCTTTAAGGCATCACCATAGGTACTGTCAATTAATGGTATGTAACCAACACATACATTTTCATCCCAAAATTAGCTTAGAACAAAATTAACTACGATTTCACTCATTATTTCTATTGCAGCTCAAAAAATAAAGAGCAATTGCAGTAATAGTAATGATTTTATAGGCCGATATTGATTTTATAAGCCAATTTTTTATTCCCAATTGATGTTGGGTAATAAAGGGAAACTAGATTTTAATTATCAGGTCAACACTATGTTTCGCAAGTGTATAGCCAATTCATTTCAGCATTTATGGAAACTATATTTCTTTTAAAGATAAAAAATGAAGGTTTGTGCATGGATTCTGAGCTTAAGTCGATTTTATATTTGTGAATTCCCGAGAGTATTTACCGAATGCAATCGGGTTCCGTCGCTTGTACACACTGCGGAAAATGACGAAGTAACGCTCGGCTTGTATCGGAAATTTACCTGATGCATACTTTAAAGTAGCTATCCCGCCAACAACATATGTTTACCTTTTTAAACCTACTGACGACGAGGTATATATATATATATTTATATATATATATTTTCAGAGTTTGAGAATCCAAACTCTATAGACACAACGTAAAGGCTTTAACCAGCCAGGCCAAACCCCAGAACTTGAGTGTCGTGTTAAGAGTTACCAACTCATAATTCATTTTACGCATATTCAATCAGGGTATTTTAAGAACCCACTGAATAAACCTAAACTTTTAATCGGCACATACACACTATTATATTACCCGAACACCTGGATATAGTTTTGATGAACGGTTGTGTAGCATCATGTGACTGTTATTTCTTTAATCTATTTGTGTGGTATCTATGTAACATGGGAGAATTTGAATTTAGAATTGAGATAATGATTTTGATAAAGAGATTGCATTCAACCTGTCAGAGCAAAGCACATAAGTTGCAGGATATATTTCATTTAAAACGCGACTAGCTTGGTATCCCAAGAGCCCACCCGCTTTGTAAATTTAAGCCACATCATTCTGAAATTGTGCAAATACCTTGACACTTTTCTATGACAGGCATACGATGGTTGACTACGTAAAATAAGTTGGTATCCCACTGATATCTTGGGATCCTAATTATCAACGCGATATATCAACACTCTTTGTTGCGATGAAATTGGCATGGTGTAAACTATGGCATGGAGTATTTAAGTGCAGTGATGGAGTGGCTTCTTGTGCTACTACTACTAGTACTACTACTATTACTGCTACTGTTACTGCTGCTACCGCTGCTGCTGCTACTACTGATATTATTACACGTACACAATTACCATTACTACATATACATGTACTACTACTGCTTCTCCTACTATTATTATTACTGCTATTATTATTGCTGCTACTAATTTACTGCTGGTATGCTGCTTTTCTAACGCCGTTAGAAATTTCAGGATTCCGCAAAGCGCGTTTACTTAGTGCGTTTTGGATTGGAGTTACAATATCTTTTCGCTACTATAGGATCAGCAATAACGTGTCTTGCTAGAATGATAATGACAAAAAAATGTGCCAGAGACAACAACCGTGTATTTTCGGACATTGGAATAGCCACTTTCTATTGAGACACAATGGATGCGTGCGCAGTGTGTACGTGCAGTGCGTGTGCCTCATTGAAAAAGGAAGTTTATTCGAAATAAATTTAATTGAATTTAGGTTTTAAGACGCACCAACACAAGGAAGGTTATATGGCGCCAAATAGAAATGAACATGCCAGTCTCATCCTCCATTTACATCTAGATAAAATATGGAGAATGGGCCTAGAACATTTTAACCTGCAGAACTGCAGAGTTACTGCAAATTCTATTGTAGACACTCCATTTACGATGGAGCCACGTTTCCACATTTGCATATGGGGTGTCACAAAGAAAACATTGAATGAGCAAGATAAAAAATGACAAAATGAACTTGAAGGGGGTGGGGGTGTGTGGTCCTACCCCTCTGCCTCTAGCGAGATTTGCAGTGGTTGTATTCTACCCCGGCAACCACATGGGTGTACACAGAACAAAATTAAATGAATGCAAATATTTACAATAATGTGTAAGTTATCACATACAACAAGGGACCCAAGTGTAAGGAATGGGGAATGGGCTTTACCGTTCATGAACAGTCTCAATCAAACCGAGACTGTAATATTTCGTATGTGTCGTGCTCGGCCTTTTCCAAAGGTCCATTAGCATACTCTTTTTTTAGTCGTTCTACTAGCATAAACTGGGCTAACAATGTTGAATCTTCTTATTTATATAACTAAATAAATACTTGTTACCGGACTCTTAAATACTAACAAACAAAAACCAGATAGGTCAACTCACGGAAGGTGAATCTGAAATCATCATATAACTGAATAAGCGTTTTTGGAGATGCTTAACATGTGCTATTGTTTGGTATGGCGTCGCCCATCTTTCAAGACTTTCTTTAAACAAAACGGCAATGGTAAACGGTCACGTTAAACTCGTAAAAGAAATACAAAACAAAATATATTTAATTTAAAAGTATACAAGACGAGCACACATAACTATGCAATGCATTTTAAAACCAACTGTTTATAGTTTTTCAGTGCCGTGTATATCTAGGCCTGAACAATTTTATTTTGCTTATTACATGGTCAATATACTTGAGATTCCTTATACATGTGCACAAACACATTTCTTAAATTCGATATACAATCAATATCCTGTTTTTATTTCTCTTTCAAACAGTTTCGTCATCGTCATTGAAATCTGATCCCGTGACTTTGAGAATAGTTTCATCCATAGATGCATGTTCCTGTACAGGTGGCTGCTCTTTATCCGTATCTGGATGAGTATTATTGACGCCTGTTTCCAATTCACGTCGCACTTGGTCTCCTACGATGAAAGGCACAGTGCATTCCGAATCATCTCTAGGGTTTCTTACTGAAAAAGAACACGGTGGTCTACTTGTTAGTAATTCTGTTCTGCAGTAAACGACTTCCACTGGTTGTGGTTTACCATACTCTTCTATAGGTGCACCATTACTGTTATCGTTATCATGTATACCATTAATATATGTAATATATGCAGGACTTGCAGTGGTACCTAGTTCAGAATTAGCAACAACGTTGATATCGCGAGATTCTGGAGTAGTATGTCCTTGGATGGCTTCCTGTTGCAAATGTATTACGTTCGTAATGGATGGCTGCCGATGTGCAGACGTCATTCTAGCGTTTATCTCCTGCGTATCTGGCTCTACACGCTGTTGTGGTTTGGGAAAATATCTATCAGGTATCACCTGTCCTTTCTGCAACTGATCAAGTTCCTTAAACATGTGTTTGCTGTTCAACGCGTCAATGACAGCATCATATATTCCAGAAGGAGTCATCTTCTGTTGGAGATTGTTGAGCACGTCATTTACCGTTTTCCCTGGTAAGCTGAACTTGGAGCTGGAATATACAAGCGGAAGGTACACCCAGTGAGAAGCATAAGTGACAATAACATAGCACTTACAGGATAATGATAGGAACTTAACAGTTGTATTCCATAGTAATTTTGTATAATATGTTTGAAATATTTTAAATAATATGATCTAAAAGAAAAGTTGCATTGTATGAGTCTATAACCCTGAACCCTATAACCCTGAACCTTCAGGTCCGTGGACAAAGGGAAGACGCCCTAAACAGCACAAATTCGTATTAAATAGTATAAAATATTTGTAATGATCTGCAGTTTGATTGGTTCCTTCTGCATGTGAGGGATCTCATACAGAAGTCAGAATTTATAGTTTCATTTGGAAAACTATCTTATGTCAAGAATAAATTGGATTAAACTGAGAAAGCTACATATCCCTCCCTCTGTTATCTTCTTAACCTGTGATTTTCATTAAGTATATGGTCAAATACCACTATTGATTTGGGGCTTCTGATTGGTTGAAAAATGTATAGGGTCTATTAGGGCATATAGTCAGATTGTAAAAAAAAGTATGATAATGGACCTTTGTAAACGGCCGAGCACGACACATACGAAATATTGCAGTCTCGGTTTGATTGAAACTGTTCATGAGCGGTAGTGTAATATGCTAGTTAAGGCAGATTCTGATTGGATTAAAATACCCAAATCATAACAAATCCCCATAAAACATCAAAATATTATATTTCCATCATAAAACATGTTGATTCAGTATATTTCGACTGAAATTTGCATTTGTATGGATACAATTGTACTAAGAGTATATTTGCTAAAAAAGTAAAATTTCTTGACTGCCATTCTGGGAATGGCCACCTTCAGTGAAATATTAGAGGCTGATAGCATTACTCCCAATTGCTGGTCATTTTTGAGTGCCTCTAAGATAGTTCTTTAAAAAAGTATATACGGATTATCATAACTATACCATTGTGTAATTTACAAAGATCAGATAATTAGACTGTTTTATCTTGCTTTTTTCATTTTTAAAGTTTTTCTTTGTTTCTGTATGTGATTGTGGTTGACTATCGTCCTTGAATACCACTTTTCCTGTTCGATTTTTATATTTTATATCTATGTTTTATATACTGTGCATTGTACATTGATGTCTTCTTATATGTTAGATGTCTTATATTCTTATATTTGTTGTGTTAGCATAGATGAACATTTACATAAATCACAGAACTAGACAAGTTTTTATATTTTGTATTTTATATATTTCTTATCTGACAGGTAATCCTTTATCACAGCTAAATATGTTAACTCACCACAATGCATTAACGATATCCTGTTGTCTTTCTGATACTAACGAAGACATATACTCTTTGATATCACGAATATGCTGTGCATCGGAACTCTCCTAAAGTAGAATATAAATGTTTAAATACAAGTGAAACAAATGAGTTTTGCCTTTATAGTATGACATTAAGAAATACTGAAAATGGGATCCACTAGCATCAACAAATGCAAACAGAAGAGAGAAAAGTAGCAGACTCAGTTTTATTGAATGAATGAATGAATGGTGCTTTACGGCACGTCGACACATAAATAGGTCATATTGTGCGCAAAAACCGACGAAACATGAAGAAACTAAGTAGTAATTAAACATTTATGTAAATATATAAAGATAAAACTATTAAAAATAAGGCATGATATGGTAGTAATATAAAATATATATGTAAATCAATAAATGCCCGTAAACGGGTATATAAACAAGTATTATTGAGTCTGTTCATGATAGGTAATATAATAATATAATGTGAAACACCTCTCGCGCACCCTAGCACTGGCTTAATGGGTATTCTACTTTAAAACCATAAGGACCAGTAAGTAATAAAACTACTGATTTGTAGTCAGGGCGACTTCTCATAGCCACCACACATTATAAACCCGAACATTTGATGTACTAAAGTTAACATATCATTCTAACTATGAGCTTAAATAATTCGCGAAATGAAAGACAGCTAGGTTCTAACAGAGAAGACGCTACTGCGAAACTCACAAACCAAACACACACTTTAAATTACGTATTTGCATCAATTGCAACACTAGCCACGACTTTGGACGCTATTTGCTCGGTGCTCCAGCTTAATAATAAATCATTTGCTGATTAATCCAGAGTTTAAGCTCACACTCACTCACTTAGATAGGACATAAACTATACTCGGTAAAAAAAGTTTTGGACCAGGGTATATAAAGTCATATAAAAATAAAACTAGTGGACAAAATTTAAGTATATTTTCTTAGTAACCAAGGTCTACCCTACCCGGTTAATTTGGTAACAGAAACATTTAATTCCAAACAATATTTGATTTTAAAAAAATATCGCGAACACACAAAGGGTCTGTAAAAAATGTTGCAAAGTCCATACAAAGTAACAGTTACGGACACATTCGAGTAACCAATAAAAATATTATTATTTTTTCGCCAACTTTCATTGTAAACGATAATTATTGTTGTTTGTTGATCTATTGTGAATTATCAGCTGAGATAATAAGGGTTATGGTCGAATGTCATGGTTCAGCGATCATTTTACGGGTTCGAACACTGCCATGGCCCAAAACTTCTTTTACAGAGTATATTACCAATTCACCCATATTCAGCTAAATAGTTTAAAAATATGGTTTTATATGTAACGGTGGAATTTGGAAATTACGGAAAGGCAAGCATGGGACTTGTTTAAACTAATACAACAATATTACGGGTTATTTATAAAATACAACAGTATAACAAATAAACCCACCTCAAACGGTATTCTATCTTCTGGTCTCAGATTCAATTCGTCAATTACAAGATAGGTTTGCCTTGAATTTTCTGTGTTTGATTCACACTGTTTCACACAAAGAACATCTACCAGACATTGAAATGTGTAGTCAGGCGTGGCATCTGATTTATTCGTGAGGTACCACTCGACACAGTACGGTACCTCCTTGGTTTGTAGATGACAGTTTGGGCAGCCGGGACACTTCTGTGCAATTTTCCTTAGCGGTATCTTGAATAAATGTAACTTCGATATTTAAAAAAAATGGAATTTTAATTAGCAACTGTACTATTAACAATAGATACAGATATAAAAATCGAACAGGAAAAGCAGCATTCAAGGACGACAGTCAACCACAAACACACAGAGAAACAAAGAACACATTTTATCATTATGTGAAAAGCGAAATAAGGGCCAATTAATAATTATATTAGAGATACGAAATAGTATCAACGATCCATAAGAAATAATATTTGTAAACTTACGGACGGTTACTTGTAATATTGATTTACGAGACACAGTTTTAACGAAACATGAGCTGAGAGAAATATAATGTGCATTGAATGTAGCCGGGTAATAAAGAAAATCCCAATTAAGTAATCTTACTTCTTTACTTTAAAAACCTTTAAAATATTGACACAGTTTTAAGCTAATCAGTAAGATAGATTATAAAACAGGTGTTGGTGTGTTTGGAACACAACGATTACTATAACTATCTACATATAAAGAAATGAAAAGTAAGACTACTAGTATTTGATATCTCGGCTTCACGCGAGATGGACACATTATAATTATACATGTACTGAAATGTTAGTAAAACTAATTTATAATGGACTGATTTTCCGTTTTTTCTCTCACTACATTACGCCTAAGTTGTCTTACCTCCTCCTCCTCTGATTTGATAGGCTTTTTTGTTATTGGATGAGTTTTGTGCATCCACATATTTTCATGGCCTTCTGCTGGCGTTACGGAAACTCGAAGATAATCGTTTTCTTGTAACTCGTCCTGTAGGGTAAGGTTCTGTTGAACCTTTAACGTCCTGCCTTCGTTTTGTTCTATATCGAGCATCCTCTGTAACAGCAATGTAATAAATACTCACGTGCAGAAGGATAGGAACCAATCAGATTGCAGATAGTAACATGTTTATATAACGTGTGGTGCAACTAAATAATTGCAACTTCCTTTGGCGCCGTTGGTAAGAGCGTGGTCTATTACTTGTCTATTGACATGAAGGTTCAGGGTTCTAGCCCCATAAAAGGCAACATATTTTAAATCATGATATGTTAACATATTATGTCAAAAAACTATTATAAGAAACTAATACGGAATAAAGCTGAGATGTGTGAACAGGAAATATAACAGTATACACAGAACAAACACAGTCAACCCAAAACGCACATTCAAAACAAACACCAATTACAAGGGAATAAAAAGCAAGTATGCGACACAACACACATATATAAAAGGGTTAACAATAGGGGTACGTTCTTGGAACGGTCAATAGCAAACAGCTGGAGTTTAAATCAGGTTCTAGGGTGCACCTTACTAATCAAACATAAATAGATTATTTATCGGTAATGTGTATACTTCATTGAATTATGACAAGTTCGATGTTCAACCTATATAAACTTCAGTCATGTGAACCTTAAACTTCAATAACTGTAATAATAGTTCATATGTTTCCTATAAACTGGCTAATTACCTTTTGATAATCCTTGAATTTCACTACTTCATCGGCAATATACAACATAAGTCTTATCTCATGGCGACCAGGTCTGAAACGCTTGTATGAGCCGAACAGGAATGCCACCAGACTGAGCTCTCTGTGTCTACACGTAGTGCAGTAGAATCCGGAGAAGGACTTAGTATATATGATAGCAGAGCTACCTGATAGAAAAAACAACAAAAGTAGGCATATGTGTCGGCAAGTGACTTATAAATAGAGGATCTAACATGAGTACTCATTGATTATTGAATTTATTAAACGAGTTGGCAAAATGATATAATGCGAGGCTCTTGCCGAGCATTATATCATGTTTTGCTAACGAGTTTAATACATTCAATAATCAATGAGAACGAATGTTAGATTCTATTTATCACATAACTTACGTCAGAAAACGTACATTAGCGTGACGTCCATGACGTCATTAACGTTATGTTGTACCACTAGTGAAATATCGAACATATTGAATGGTGTTATAATTACTCCCACACCGCATGTTATGTGATAAACGTGTATTCAAACTCATAGGTTTAATTTATTTCTAGAAGAGTTTTAATATGATGTTAGAACCAAAGACATACAGTCGATTATTGTTAGCTTTTTCTAAATATTTCGGGTGATATAAACTGACAGGCGCCAGTTCAATAGTTCAGAAATATATATTTGTATGATAAAAGAGAACCGATACAGGACAACTTATTAGTAATCATAATTTTGATTTAATACTGCACATTTTTATGTTACGTATGCTGCCAACGATATATTCGAGGCGATACTAATACGTTAAAGATGAATGGCCACCCTTTTTGTACTATCATCAATTAAAAAATTTAACTCTTAAACATCATATGAACATTTCTGGATAGTCCCGGAGAGAAACATATATTTAAATCCACTACAAAGATGTATGTAAAAATAAGTATTATTTGCATGACGTACCACTACGTGACTGCACGGGGAAATGAGGTAAATCTGAATTGTATAGCTGCACAACTATTGCCAGTTAATTGATAAATACATTAACCCGTGTAATTAATTTACCTGTTCAAAGTTTTCTACTTCATCAAATAAAATATTATGCTCGCTTTTCACAGATATTGCAATGTGTGAATTGTAAATATCTAGTGTCGAGTATTGATTTCGATTTAAATAAACATAAACATTTTCATGGAACAAAGAACATTAAATTAATAGTTTACACTTTCACAGAGCTTGTTAATTCCTGATATATATATTGATTTGAAAGGTAAAAGATTGATTAAATTGGATTTTATAGTCGCACCAACAGCTAAGGTCATATGGCGACTTTCCAGCTTCCATTGGTGGAGGAAGACCCCAGGTGCCCCTCCGGGCAATTTTCTTGCACGGGCGGGCACCTGGGTAGAACCACCGACGTTCCCCAAGCCAGCTGGATAGCTTCCTCACGAAAGGTAAAAGAACCATCGATTGATGGCTAATATAAATAATAAAAAATGATTTGTCGTACCTTCGATAAGATAGTAGACGTCAAGCTCAGTATTGTTTTTCTCCTTCAGCAAAACTCGCTTAGATACGGCAATTGTACTTAGCCCTTCATCTGAATCAAACTTCCAGACTTCTAAATGTTCCGGATCGCCGATAAACGGAAGTACAACCCGTGCATAATCCGGCAGATTTCTGTGTCCCGTTAAAGCGTACTCTACTACAGGGGATGCAATAGACAGGTCCTCTGTGATGTTCAGTTTGCACCTTAAAGATGGAAGACTGCAAAAGGTGGAGCAATGCGTTTCAACTGGACTTTTTCTAAGAAGCTCGATTGGCAAACTCATTTTGACGTCCGAGTTTGGAATTTGAACGGTGCTGTTCGATTCGTCTAACATGTACGTGTGTGCAAAAGGACGACCGAATATTGTTCTCCTGTTGCATTCCTTGGGCGGCCCAGTCTGTGTGGCACAGTCAATAAAATGGTCGCTTAAGAGATTCCCCTTGTATGCATGGTTTTCTTTACTAATATCCCATTTATTGTCAAAATCATTGTAATCGAATGACGCACTGTAAACACTGTCAAAATCGCAACCCATTATTTGCATTTCGCAACCATTTATCTCTGAAGTATTCACATGATCTGACAAAAGTGATCTTTGTTCATCTGCGTTGTCGGTGCTGTTTGTCGGAGCTGGATCAGTTTCATATGTACATTGTAAAGAAATTTCAGCGTGCAAGCTGTTCGTAGATTGCGCTATGGCGTTCGGTCTTGCATGTATCAATGGATCATGCATTTGTGCTGGAGATAATTGTTTTTTTATGAGACTGGCTTCTTTTACGCATTGTCCAAGGCACCGAGAACAACGAAAACGAAACAGAAGCATAACTGCTCCTCCTACTACTACTGAACATATAACTGTGACACCCGCTGCAAGGTAAAATGGTACTGCATGTATACTATATAATTTTAAACAGCATGATATTATGTCATACAGTGTACTATCCTGTTTTAATGTCATGATTTATACAGATACATGCAAGTATGTGAATAAAACGCTACACCGGAAACTTGAATTGACAACATTTAACAGAGATGCTGATAAAAATGTTTAAGATTTATGGAAGCGCATTAACGCAAAAAAATCCAGACATGTACAGTGTACACATGTACATTTGTAAACCAACACATGTCAACTCCAGCCTTCCATAAAGATTGTATTATTGATTGTTATAAATAGGACAATATGTTTTCTGGCATGATGTTGGCAAAATATCTCAGAATATTTAAATGTTTTTCAAGTTAAAGGGAATATAGGTATATATTCAAACAAACGTTATTATTAAGAGTTGGAAAAACGTGGAGAAGGGTGAATATATGCCTACTGTCTCTTTATAATTGATTTCAACAAGCGGCGATTGCTGTGACGGTACTGGGCATGCGCACGCATGTCTAATGGAAGGTCGGAAGGTGCACGATTCTATTATTTATGATAGTTGAATGGAAGGTACACTAATATATTACCTATGATACCGACGATGGTGAATGTCATTCGATCATTACTTTCATGCCTTATAGCTGTCAGTATGTTATTGGTACTGTGGAAAGTACTGCGACGGGTACTATGTTGGGTACTCTGCTGGGTACTGTTATCTGGAACCGGGGTGGTCATGTGACGTAAAGGATCTGTAAGATGCATTTAGCAAAGTTACATCTTTTAAATAATAGTTAAATATTATCCAAAACCAGTGAATATTTAAAGTTAAAGCTCTTCGGGCTTAATGCAAAGTTATGCATTAGAGTAAGAAACTACAATATACAAGTTTTATCTTGGCAAATAGCTGTTATTAGCAATTCCAAATTTAATTGCAAAGTTTATAATTTGCTTCTTCGTCCATTAGTGTTACATACATTTCACCCTTTATAAGATCTTAATATTTAGTCTACATAGCACAAGTGTGATTACAACGGTTTAATCGTTATATTTCAAAACGATTAACAGCAGTGTTTTGTTATCACTTTAACATGCCAGAAATGGAATGAGTTGCGTACACTGGTGAGTTTATAAAACAATATGCATTAAATAATAAGTGAAATACCTGAAGTTGTAAATGAAACGACGAATTCTCCATTGATGCACGTTCTTATTTGTGCATTTGACACTGTTTTATTTTTAATCTGAAATTATAATTAAAATAACAAAATTAGACAGTCTTCCAATAAACTGATAAAAGAATGTGTAAATACTGATAAAGGTGATCCTTTGAGAGCAACAAACACAATTAAGAGAATAAAGCAGCAGACTCGGTTTTATTGAGTCTGTTCATGAGAAGTAATGAAAGAAGCAACACTTCTCACGCCCCCTAGCACCGGCTTAAGCGGTATTCTACTTCAAAGCCACCTATATTGGGCTAAGTTGTTAAACAAATAATGTGATGTTGTTTAAAGAGTTCAAGGCATAGCAATATTCGAATTAAAACTAGAGCTGTCCCTAAAGGCAGACCACATATAGCCCCCGTCTCTTCCACTTTGACCCCTTCACTTTATTGCACCAATACAATTCTCCTTGATGATCACATTCCCCTGAGGTGTACCGGAAGTAAAACAAATCCGATTGAGTCCTATACAATATTTTCCAAGCTTTCTAGTTTGCCATTTTCCAAAATAAAGTTCAAACTAAGATTCACCTACATATTCCATGATCGGCACCTCTTACATGTGTTCTACTTTCACTTTCAAAACTTTTAAATTGATAAATAAAATCAACATACAACCATGCAAATGGTTCTTAGGTCTCACAAAGAAGTCAATAAATGATATATAGGGTCCTATAGAAACCACAGCGTCCGAACGCAAGTCATTTCAGCCAGAAAAACGGGCCTTAAATACTCAAAAAGGTAGGGATTATATATTTGGGAACTCCTTTCGACTACATCAGGCATGAATACCACAGCGATTTACTTCATATATAAAAACAATCCATAAGCCAATGAATGGACAGGATTCAAATGTCTAAAACTACAAAGGGTCATAATTTATGAACAAATAATCAAATCAAAACTCGTTTTCTTCACCAATATATTCACATCATAGTAAATGAGCATACCAAGTATTAAAACAATCCACATAATAATGAATGAGGATTTACACACACAATATTTTCCTATATAATATATGTAATATCTGCGCCGATATCATGATTAATCAGCATAGCAAATACAAACTAATCCATCTTAAAATGAATGAAGAGTTAATCACACAGCAGTTCGGTCTACAGATCGACGCCGGACGGACAAGCTCAAACCAGTGTACCCCCGCCCCCACCACACACCCCTTCAACATCTTTGGCGGGGGTATAATAATTAAAGTTCCATCACAGAAGAGGAGAAGCCATAAAATCAAAGGCCCTTACCCGTCCATCGCAGCATATCTGTCCTGTAACGTTGAACTTTGGCTTGATAACCTCTTCATCATTACAGCTATAACATGCACTGTCATAGCTTGTTGCTCCACAGCACGAGCCTTAAAAATAATTATCTATTATTAAATGGATCTAATATTAATATATGTGGGTTTCTGGTAGTTCCCAACATAGATATCTTTAGTAGGTAAGAAGTCGATAATGTATATGTTTTATTTCTGATTTAATGAAAATAATAATTGATATAGCTAAATATATTGCAAATTATCAGTTTTCCATCATTTGTAATGGTAGCGTTTATGCAACTTTAAGGCAATTATCGATGCAAGACTGATCGTAATCATTATAGAATTATATTTTCGGTCAATAAATATATCTCCTAGCGTAGTGTGACCCAATATAGTTCAAACGACCATGTGGTGCAAAAATTACACGCCTTTTTATCTATAGGTTTATCTCCACCACCAATTGCATGTAAACCTCCGAGGTGTAGTTCCTATAATAAGAAGTAATCCCTACCTTTTTTTTTGATGGAAATGGGCATTATAAGTATATGCCATTTATATTCCATTTTGTTGTTCTATGTATAAGAAACGGATTAATAGATTTTACTGGATCACTGATGAACATTTTCGAAATTTCGAATCTATGCATACACATTGTGAGCAACTAAGCTAACTATCAATGAAAACAGCTGTACCCTTGACCTGTTTAGTAAACAAAAGACATTTTCTTACGTATCTTGTGACCCACCTTTTCTGGTGATTTTACAAGTGTAAAATTACTTTTCTGTATGAAAATTACACTGCTGCATTATCCATACTTGAGTTGAAGTTGTAGCATTAATATGTGACATTTTAATATTGGTGTCAATAATTGGTGGTTTCATACCTATAAATGAATACATGTGTGTAAAAACTCATAATTTGTACCTCGTCCGTTCATTTTCCCGTATGCCTTCTGCACCTGCCCACTACAGCAGGTCTGTGACCTTGAGTTATATGTTCCATTTCCACAACACGTGTCACCTTGACTACGGTCATGGACAAACTCATCATAGCAACATACGTGGGTTGCGGGGTTGTAGACACTAATACCGCAGCACGTGGTGGCGTTGTTGACTTTGATATGCATTTGTCCCTGGCAGCACATTTCAGTGTCTATATTATAAACAAAGGTTCCACAACAATCGGAGTTGTTGTTTTCCGCTCTGCTGTAGATCTGATCGCCATTCTCGTTGCCACAACAAAAGTGTGTTTTGGTGTCTATAATCTTACTTTGACAACATTCCTCAGTTTCAGACTTGCGGGGAAACAATCCATTGCAACACACAGACTGGGCTGGGTCGTACCATTCCAATGAGAGTGGATCATAGTTGAAGCATAAAACTGAAAAGATAAACACAATTCAACTTATTTTTGCAATTCAAAATAGACTAGCAAATAATCATTAAAACACACTTATTACCAAACTAAAATAAACATTGAACAAACAAAAACAAAGAATGCACATACTGCTACAATGCACAAGTATAAGTAAATATAATCTAACTAGTATCTGGTCAAACAACGTAATATATAATTGTCTCTCATTCAGAATTTGACAGTGTAAATTATCTAAAAGAGTATGATAATGGACCTTTGGAAACGGCCGAAAACGGCCGAAATATTGCAGTCTATTGATTGAGACTGTTCATAAGCGGTAGTGAAATATGATAGCTACCGCTCACGCCCTCTAGCCCCGGGTTGAGCAGAACTCAATAAAACCATATTTGTGTTGCATTAAAGCAAGATATATTAGACCCATAGAACAATTGCTTTCGTGTATGTGCTTTAGGCATAATGAATATATCAATCTTGATTGGATAAGCGGCCTTTTTTTCAAAAGTCGTGACGTTACGCTAGTTTGGGTACACATTTGATTTTTTAACACATACTCTACTTTATAAGTTCTATATTAAAAGTAAAAATGGTAATATATTTTACATTTCTTTTGTTCTCTGATTTTCCAATATTTCCTAGCGTCTTGTCAGTAAAACTGCTCTTTAAACCTTCGATATACGCATACATCAATTAAAAAATAAAAATCATACACTTTTCCAGAATTCTCAGTTTCGGCTGTAATGGCTGCGTTTGTATGGTCTCCTTATGTACTGCCTGAGTTATATCCGTCAGCAGCTTCACACACTCGAAGGACTGGAATTAGAACAAGAAAAAACGAATTACTTATATACGTATGTAATTATTACGTATATAGGACATGTCGAACAGAAAATGTAAAATGTAGCACAGTCACCAGTTCCCCACGTCCCCCGCTCCATCAGAAAAATGTGTGTGGGGGGGGGGGGGAGGGGGGGGGAGGGGGGAGGGGAACCTACAGAAATTCTCTTCTGCCCCCCCCCCCCCAGGTCACCTGGGGTTTAAACCAGGGTCCAGGGTGCATTACACGTTACTCTTTGCCCCCCCCCCCCACAAAGTCACCTGGGGTTTAAACCAGGGTCCAGGGTGCATTACACGTTACTCTTGCCCTATTATCCTCGGATTAGCCATTAGCCCAAAACTATGTGGACATATATTTATTGCCTTAAACCCCCATATTTTCTGCCGGGATAGTAAATATTTGTAGGAGGGGCCTATCAAATTACCACTGCTGTGTCAACTAAAAGATTGCCCTACACATGCTGAAGCAGACGACTCTATCACAATAATATCCTATACCTTTATAACCATACACAATCATGATTTGGTGCCTTTTTGAAGGTCTGTTGACAACTCGCTTTAAATTGTGATTGGTTTTGATAATAATACAGAGCAGATCTAAGCCTTCTGCTGTTGATAAACACAGCTACATGGAAAAGGTTTACATTCTATATTAGCAAGGGTCATAACCTCATAGGCTCCTCCCGGCAAATTCAAATTGTTTGACAGTTGGTTTACCCAGAATGTATTGTGCAACTTTTGATAAATTATTTTACAGTAGTTTATTTAAATATTTGAAAAAGGGACCTCTGATGTGAAACATGTATAATTTATATAGAAACCTGCCCCAGCGCCATCTTCTGGCTTTTATATGGCTTTAATGTATAGTTTTAGGACTATTGGACTAAAATGTATTTATTGTTGCAAAAAATGTGAATATAACAAATATTGATATTCAAATGTTTTGCAACACACTAATACAAAGGTCAATACTCGATATATTGTGTGCAAATATGGTCAATATAGTGCAATCAAACATATATTATGTCAGACCAGTTTTGCAGTCACTTAAAAATACAGTGTTAACTTTTTTTAAATTCAAAAATACCAAAGCCATTATGATATTTTACACATTGGGCCGAACGTAAAAAATTGTTGGTTTGCTGTTTCCCTACCTACCCACCAAAAAGGGCCCTACCAAGACTTTTATAGCAATTCTTTAACAATTTGTTTTTTTACTGTTTTTATTATATTTTATTTTTCTTTAATTTCTTACGTTTTCTTACTCTCTTTGGCAAAAATAAATTCACCTACCTACCTACCCACTTATAAAAGCCTGCGTCGGGAAACAGCAAACAAATATATTTTTAAGGATGGCCTTGTTCTGGTATTATTGAATTTGTAAAAGTAGATATAGAAGTCGAATAGGAAATTTAGCACTCAAGAACCACAGTCAACCATGGCAAAAGGCAATCCAAGGATAAACAAGAGGCAAGGTATGTGATTTATTTTCAAATATGAACTATGTTAGATTTCCCAATTATCCCACAGCAGCAGTTTACCTTTGCATCTCCAGATGTGTTACATTTATCCTTAAATCCTATCAAGAGAGTGGAAGAGTTCTGTTCCGAAGGGTACTGTCTCTTGGAAACCTCGATATTCAGTGTTTTCTGGTCATCTTTTTCATCTACAAAGTTATATTATTACTTAAACTCATGCTGTCAGTTAATAAATAAATTGAAGGATTGATTGTAATTACTTAAAATATGGAACCATACAAATGCAGGGTCTGTCGGTCGACCTTGAGGATACACATGTTCATGCTTTAAACTGAAACGACGTATTTGCAAATACATATAAAAATAATATAAATATAGATATAACAATCGAACAGGAGAAGTAGCATTCAAGGACGACAGTCAACCACAAACACACACAGAAACAAAGAACAACTTTAGAGATGAGGCCAATTAAGACACCACAGCCACAAAATGTTTGACAATAGGGCCACCGCCTTGGAACGGTCAGTGGCAAAAAAGGCCGCTGGGGGTTTAAACCAGGTTCTAGGGCGCACCAAATAACTCAACTTTGTTATCACTTATACTATAGGCTGAGTATACCTAATTTATTTTTAAATGTTAGACTTTGTCCGACCTTGCCTATATTTAGTTAAGTATAGTTGATAAGCAAAGTACTCTGTAACATCATACAGAAAATGTAGAAGGAAATGTAGCATTCAAGGACGACAGACAACCAGAAACAGGCACCGAAGCAAACAACAATAACAACGATAAATAAGAAACAATATACGTGATATTACAACATAAACCGGTTGACAACAGGTATACCGTCTTGCAACGGTCAATGACAAAAAAGCCACTTTAAACCAAGTTCTACAGGGTGGCGAAACCACGTGACTTTTTGATCGGTTTCACGGCAAAATATGTAAAGGGGTTTCCTTCATAACTTCCTTAATATTTAACGAATTTTGCTCAAAAAAGGCGCACATACCCTTACAATGTGAGCGCTTTCCTCGGTTACAAATGACATTTTGGTTCATTCATTTTTTTTCGAGATTAGCCCTCCCAAAATGTACACGGTCATATATTTATTTCGTTTCCAAGACGTTGGGGGGACAAGTCTCAGAAAGTACTAGATACATCAAATTACCATTTGCGGATGAAGAGCTCACTTTGGAGGGGTATGTGCTCTTAAGTTGAATAAAATTC
>JAWPHD010018308.1:0-40491 GCA_037043455.1 Cyrtodaria siliqua | reverse complement strand
TAACTTGTTATCTGTATCAGGACTATGGACATTATGATTGTGACAATAAAGGGACACAATAACTTGTTATCTGTATCAGGACTATAGACATTATGATTGTGACAATAAAGGGACACAATAACTTGTTATCTGTATCAGGACTATAGACACTATGATTGTGGCATTAAAGGGACACAATAACTTGTTATCTGTATCAGGACTATAGACATTATGATTGTGGCATTAAAGGGTACACAATAACTTGTTATCTGTATCAGACTATAGACATTATGATTGTGGCATTAAAGGGTCACAATAACTTGTTATCTGTATCAGGACTATAGACATTATGATTGTGACAATAAAGGGACACAATAACTTGTTATCTGTATCAGGACTATAGACATTATGATTGTGACAATAAAGGGTCACAATAACTTGTTATCTGTATCAGGACTATAGACATTTATGATTGTGACAATAAAGGGACTCAATAACTTGTTATCTGTATCAGGACTATAGACATTATGATTGTGACAATAAAGGGACATAATACCTTGTTATCTGTATCAGGACTATAGACATTATGATTGTGACAATAAAGGGACACAATAACTTGTTATCTGTATCAGGACTATAGACACTATGATTCTGGCATTAAAGGGACACAATAACTTGTTATCTGTAACATGACTATAGACATTATGATTGTGGCATTAAAGGGTTACAATAACTTGTTATCTGTATCAGGACTATAGACACTATGATTGTGGCATTAAAGGGACACAATTACTTGTTATCTGTATCAGGACTATAGACATTATGATTGTGACAATAAAGGGACACAATAACTTGTTATCTGTATCAGGACTATAGACATTATGATTGTGACAATAAAGGACACAATAACTTGTTATCTGTATCAGGACTATAGACATTATGATTGTGACAATGAAGGGACACAATAACTTGTTATCTGTATCAGGACTATAGACATTATGATTGTGACAATAAAGGGACACGATAATTTGTTATCTGTATCAGGACTTTTAGACATTATGATTGTGACAATAAAGGGACTCAATAACTTGTTATCTGTATCAGGACTATAGACATTATGATTGTGACAATAAAGGGACACAATAACTTGTTTATCTGTATCAGGACTATAGACATTATGATTGTGACAATAAAGGGACACAATAACTTGTTATCTGTATCAGGACTATAGACATTATGATTGTGACAATAAAGGGACACAATAACTTGTTATCTGTATCAGGACTATAGACATTATGATTGTGGCATTAAAGGGTTACAATAACTTGTTATCTGTATCAGGACTATAGACATTATATTTGTGACAATAAAAGGACATAATAACTTGTTATCTGTATCAGGACTATAGACATTATAATTGTGGCATTAAAGGGACACAATAACTTGTTATCTGTATCAGGACTACATACATTATGATTGTGACAATAAAGGGACACAATAACTTGTTATCTGTATCAGGACTATAGACATTATGATTGTGACAATAAAGGGACACAATAACATGTTATCTGTATCAGGACTATATACACTATGATTGTGGCATTAAAGGGACACAATAACTTGTTATCTGTATCAGTACTATAGACATTATGATTGTGGCATTAAAGGGTCACAATAACTTGCTATCTGTATCAGGACTATAGACATTATGATTGTGGCATTAAAGGGTCACAATAACTTGTTATCTGTATCAGGACTATAGACATTATAATTGTGGCATTAAAGGGACACAATAACTTGTTATCTGTATCAGGACTACATACATTATGATTGTGACAATAAAGGGACACAATAACTTGTTATCTGTATCAGGACTATAGACATTATGATTGTGACAATAAAGGGACACAATAACATGTTATCTGTATCAGGACTATATACACTATGATTGTGGCATTAAAGGGACACAATAACTTGTTATCTGTATCAGGACTATAGACATTATGATTGTGGCATTAAAGGGTCACTATAACTTGCTATCTGTATCAGGACTATAGACATTATGATTGTGGCATTAAAGGGTTACAATAACTTGTTATCTGTATCAGGACTATAGACATTATAATTGTGACAATAAAGGGACATAATAACTTATTATCTGTATGAGGACTATAGACATTATAATTGTGCCTCTAAAGGGACACAATAACTTGTTATCTGTATCAGGACTATAGACATTATAATTGTGACAATAAAGGGACATAATAACTTGTTATCTGTATCAGGACTATAGACATTATAATTGTGGCACTAAAGGGACACAATAACTTGTTATCTGTATCAGGACTAAAGACATTATGATTGTGACAATAAAGGGACACAATAACTTGTTATCTGTATCAGGACTATAGACATTATGATTGTGACAATAAAGGGACACAATAACTTGTTATCTGTATCAGGACTATAGACATTATGATTGTGACAATAAAGGGACACAATAACTTGTTATCTGTATCAGGACTATAGACATTATGATTGTGGCATTAAAGGGTTACAATAACTTGTTATCTGTATCAGGACTATAGACATTATAATTGTGACAATAAAGGGACATAATAACTTGTTATCTGTATCAGGACTATAGACATTATAATTGTGGCATTAAAGGGACACAATAACTTGTTATCTGTATCAGGACTATATACATTATGATTGTGACAATAAAGGGACACAATAACTTGTTATCTGTATCAGGACTATAGACATTATGATTGTGACAATAAAGGGACACAATAACTTGTTATCTGTATCAGGACTATAGACACTATGATTGTGGCATTAAAGGGACACAATAACTTGTTATCTGTATCAGGACTATAGACATTATGATTGTGGCATTAAAGGGTCACAATAACTTGCTATCTGTATCAGGACTATAGACATTATGATTGTGGCATTAAAGGGTCACAATAACTTGTTATCTGTATCAGGACTATAGACATTATGATTGTGACAATAAAGGGACACAATAACTTGTTATCTGTATCAGGACTATAGACATTATGATTGTGACAATAAAGGGACACAATAACTTGTTATCTGTATCAGGACTATAGACAATATGATTGTGACAATAAAGGGACACAATAACTTGTTATCTGTATCAGGACTATAGACATTATGATTGTGACAATAAAGGGACACAATAACTTGTTATCTGTATCAGGACTATAGACATTATGATTGTGACAATAAAGGGACACAATAACTTGTTATCTGTATCAGTACTATAGACACTATGATTCTGGCATTAAAGGGACACAATAACTTGTTATCTGTAACAGGACTATAGACATTATGATTGTGGCATTAAAGGGTTACAATAACTTGTTATCTGTATCAGGACTATATACACTATGGTTGTGGCATTAAAGGGACACAATAACTTGTTATCTGTATCAGGACTATAGACATTATGATTGTGACAATAAAGGGACACAATAATTTGTTATCTGTATCAGGACTATAGACATTATGATTGTGACAATAAAGGGACACAATAACTTGTTATCTGTATCAGGACTATATACATTATGATTGTGACAATAAAGGGACACAATAACTTGTTATCTGTATCAGGACTATAGACATTATGATTGTGACAATAAAGGGACACAATAACTTTTTATCTGTATCAGGACTATAGACATTATGATTGTGAAAATAAAGGGACACAATAACTTGTTATCTGTATCAGGAATATAGACACTATGATTGTGGCATTAAAGGGACACAATAACTTGTTATCTGTATCAGGACTATAGACATTATGATTGTGGCATTAAAGGGTCACAATAACTTGTTATCTGTATTAGAACTATAGACATTATGATTGTGGCATTAAAGGGTCACAATAACTTGTTATCTGTATCAGGACTATAGACATTATGATTGTGACAATAAAGGGACACAATAACTTGTTACCTGTATCAGGAATATAGACATTATGATTGTGACAATAAAGGGACACAATAACTTGTTATCTGTATCAGGACTATAGACATTATGATTGTGACAATAAAGGGACTCAATAACTTGTTATCTGTATCAGGACTATAGACATTATGATTGTGACAATAAAGGGACACAATAACTTGTTATCTGTATCAGGACTATAGACACTATGATTCTGGCATTAAAGGGACACAATAACTTGTTATCTGTAACAGGACTATAGACATTATGATTGTGGCATTAAAGGGTTACAATAACTTGTTATCTGTATCAGGACTATAGATACTATGATTGTGGCATTAAAGGGACACAATAACTTGTTATCTGTATCAGGACTATAGACATTATGATTGTGACAATAAAGGGACACAATAACTTGTTATCTGTATCAGGACTATAGACATTATGATTGTGACAATAAAGGGACACAATAACTTGCTATCTGTATCAGGACTATAGACATTATGATTGTGACAATAAAGGGACACAATAACTTGTTATCTGTATCAAGACTATAGACATTATGATTGTGACAATAAAGTGACACGATAATTTGTTATCTGTATCAGGACTATAGACATTATGATTGTGACAATAAAGGGATTCAATAACTTGTTATCTGTATCAGGACTATAGACAATATGATTGTGACAATAAAGGGACACAATAACTTGTTGTCTGTATCAGGACTGTAGACATTATGATTGTGACAATAAAGGGACACAATAACTTGTTATCTGTATCAGGACTATAGACATTATGATTGTGGCATTAAAGGGTTACAATAATTTGTTATCTGTATCAGGACTATAGACATTATAATTGTGACAATAAAGGGACATAATAACTTATTATCTGTATGAGGACTATAGACATTATAATTGTGGCTCTAAGGGGACACAATAACTTGTTATCTGTATCAGGACTATAGACATTATAATTGTGACAATAAAGGGACATAATAACTTGTTATCTGTATCAGGACTATAGACATTATTATTGTGGCACTAAAGGGACACAATAACTTGATATCTGTATCAGGACTATAGACATTATAATTGTGACAATACAGGGACATAATAACTTGTTATCTGTATCAGGACTATAGACATTATAATTGTGGCATTAAAGGGACACAATAACTTGTTATCTGTATCAGGACTATAGACATTATAATTGTGACAATAAAGGGACATAAAAACTTGTTATCTCTATCGGGACTATAGACATTATAATTGTGGCATTAAAGGGACACAATAACTTGTTATCTGTATCAGGACTATAGACATTATGATTGTGACATTAAAGGGACACAATAACTTGTTATCTGTATCAGGACTATAGACATTATGATTGTGACAATAAAGGGGCTCGATAATTTGTTATCTGTATCAGGACTATAGACATTATGATTGTGACAATAAAGGGACTCAATAACTTGTTATCTGTATCAGGACTATAGACATTATGATTGTGACAATAAAGGGACACAATAACTTGTTATCTGTATCAGGAATATAGACATTATGATTGTGAAAATAAAGGGACACAATAACTTGTTATCTGTATCAGGAATATAGACACTATTATTGTGGCATTAAAGGGACACAATAACTTGTTATCTGTATCAGGACTATAGACATTATGATTGTGGCATTAAAGGGTCACAATAACTTGTTATCTGTATCAGAACTATAGACATTATGATTGTGGCATTAAAGGGTCACAATAACTTGTTATCTGTATCAGGACTATAGACATTATGATTGTGACAATAAAGGGACACAATAACTTGTTACCTGTATCAGGACTATAGACATTATGATTGTGACAATAAAGGGACACAATAACTTGTTATCTGTATCAGGACTATAGACATTATGATTGTGACAATAAAGGGACTCAATAACTTGTTATCTGTATCAGGACTATAGACATTATGATTGTGACAATAAAGGGACATAATAACTTGTTATCTGTATCAGGACTATAGACATTATGATTGTGACAATAAAGGGACACAATAACTTGTTATCTGTATCAGGACTATAGACACTATGATTCTGGCATTAAAGGGACACAATAACTTGTTATCTGTAACAGGACTATAGACATTATGATTGTGGCATTAAAGGGTTACAATAACTGGTTGTCTGTATCAGGACTTTAGATACTATGATTGTGACAATAAAGGGACACAATAACTTGTTATCTGTATCAGGACTATAGACATTATGATTGTGACAATAAAGGGACACAATAACTTGTTATCTGTATCAGGACTATAGACATTATGATTGTGACAATAAAGGGACACAATAACTTGTTATCTGTATCAGGACTATAGACATTATGATTGTGACAATAAAGTGACACGATAATTTGTTATCTGTATCAGGACTATAGACATTATGATTGTGACAATAAAGGGACTCAATAACTTGTTATCTGTATCAGGACTATAGACAATATGATTGTGACAATAAAGGGACACAATAACTTGTTATCTTTATCAGGACTATAGACATTATGATTGTGGCATTAAAGGGTTACAATAATTTGTTATCTTTATCAGGACTATAGACATTATAATTGTGACAATAAAGGGACATAATAACTTATTATCTGTATGAGGACTATAGACATTATAATTGTGGCTCTAAGGGGACACAATAACTTGTTATCTGTATCAGGACTATAGACATTATAATTGTGACAATAGAGGGACATAATAACTTGTTATCTGTATCAGGACTATAGACATTATTATTGTGGCATTAAAGGGACACAATAACTTGTTATCTGTATCAGGACTATAGACATTATAATTGTGACAATACAGGGACATAATAACTTGTTATCTGTATCAGGACTATAGACATTATAATTGTGGCATTAAAGGGACACAATAACTTGTTATCTGTATCAGGACTATAGACATTATAATTGTGACAATAAAGGGACATAATAACTTGTTATCTCTATCGGGACTATAGACATTATAATTGTGGCATTAAAAGGACACAATAACTTGTTATCTGTATCAGGACTATAGACATTATGATTGTGACAATAAAGGGACACAATAACTTGTTATCTGTATCAGGACTATAGACATTATGATTGTGACAATAAAGGGACACAATAACTTGTTATCTGTATCAGGACTATAGACATTATGATTGTGACAATAAAGGGACACAATAACTTGTTATCTGTATCAGGACTATAGACATTAAGATTGTGACAATAAAGGGGCTCGATAATTTGTTATCTGTATCAGGACTATAGACATTATGATGGTGACAATAAAGGGACTCAATAACTTGTTATCTGTATCAGGACTATAGACATTATGATTGTGACAATAAAGGGACACAATAACTTGTTATCTGTATCAGGACTATAGACATTATGATTGTGACAATAAAGGGACACAATAACATGTTATCTGAATCAGGACTATAGACATTATGATTGTGACAATAAAGGGACACAATAACTTGTTATCTGTATCAGGACTGTAGACATTATGATTGTGGCATTAAAGGGTTACAATAACTTGTTATCTGTATCAGTACTATAGACACTATGATTCTGGCATTAAAGGGACACAATAACTTGTTATCTGTAACAGGACTATAGACATTATGATTGTGGCATTAAAGGGTTACAATAACTTGTTATCTGTATCAGGACTATATACACTATGGTTGTGGCATTAAAGGGACACAATAACTTGTTATCTGTATCAGGACTATAGACATTATGATTGTGTCAATAAAGGGACACAATAATTTGTTATCTGTATCAGGACTATAGACATTATGATTGTGACAATAAAGGGACACAATAACTTGTTATCTGTATCAGGACTATATACATTATGATTGTGACAATAAAGGGAAACAATAACTTGTTATCTGTATCAGGACTATAGACATTATGATTGTGACAATAAAGGGACACAATAACTTGTTAGCTGTATCAGGACTATAGACATTATGATTGTGAAAATAAAGGACACAATAACTTGTTATCTGTATCAGGAATATAGACACTATGATTGTGGCATTAAAGGGACACAATAACTTGTTATCTGTATCAGGACTATAGACATTATGATTGTGGCATTAAAGGGTCACAATAACTTGTTATCTGTATCAGAACTATAGACATTATGATTGTGGCATTAAAGGGTCACAATAACTTGTTACCTGTATCAGGACTATAGATATTATGATTGTGACAATAAAGGGACACAATAACTTGTTATCTGTATCAGGACTATAGACATTATGATTGTGACAATAAAGGGACTCAATAACTTGTTATCTGTATCAGGACTATAGACATTATGATTGTGACAATAAAGGGACATAATAACTTGTTATCTGTATCAGGACTATAGACATTATGATTGTGACAATAAAGGGACACAATAACTTGTTATCTGTATCAGGACTATAGACACTATGATTCTGGCATTAAAGGGACACAATAACTTGTTATCTGTAACAGGACTATAGACATTATGATTGTGGCATTAAAGGGTTACAATAACTTGTTATCTGTATCAGGACTATAGATACTATGATTGTGGCATTAAAGGGACACAATAACTTGTTATCTGTATCAGTACTATAGACATTATGATTGTGACAATAAAGGGACACAATAACTTGTTATCTGTATCAGGACTATAGACATTATGATTGTGACAATAAAGGGACACAATAACTTGTTATCTGTATCAGGACTATAGACATTATGATTGTGACAATAAAGGGACACAATAACTTGTTATCTGTATCAGGACTATAGACATTATGATTGTGACAATAAAGTGACACGATAATTTGTTATCTGTATCAGGACTATAGACATTATGATTGTGACAATAAAGGGACTCAATAACTTGTTATCTGTATCAGGACTATAGACAATATGATTGTGACAATAAAGGGACACAATAACTTGTTATCTGTATCAGGACTATAGACATTATGATTGTGGCATTAAAGGGTTACAATAACTTGTTATCTGTATCAGGACTATAGACATTATAATTGTGACAATAAAGGGACATAATAACTTATTATCTGTATGAGGACTATAGACATTATAAGTGTGGCTCTAAAGGGACACAATAACTTGTTATCTGTATCAGGACTATAGACATTATGATTGTGACAATAAAGGGACACAATAACTTGTTATCTGTATCAGGACTATAGACGTTATGATTGTGACAATAAAGGGACACAATAACTTGTTATCTGTATCAGGACTAAAGACATTATGATTGTGACAATAAAGGGACACAATAACTTGTTATCTGTATCAGGACTATAGACATTATGATTGTGACAATAAAGGGACACAATAACTTGTTATCTGTATCAGGACTATAGACATTATGATTGTGACAATAAAGGGACACAATAACTTGTTATCTGTATCAGGACTATAGACATTATGATTGTGACAATAAAGGGACACAATAACTTGTTATCTGTATCAGGACTATAGACACTATGATTGTGGCATTAAAGGGACACAATAACTTGTTATCTGTATCAGGACTATAGACATTATGATTGTGGCATTAAAGGGTCACAATAACTTGCTATCTGTATCAGGACTATAGACATTATGATTGTGACAATAAAGGGACTCAATAACTTGTTATCTGTATCAGGACTATAGACATTATGATTGTGACAATAAAGGGACACAATAACTTGTTATCTGTATCAGGACTATAGACATTATGATTGTGACAATAAAGGGACACAATAACTTGTTATCTGTATCAGGACTATATACATTATGATTGTGACAATAAAGGGACACAATAACTTGTTATCTGTATCAGGACTATAGACATTATGATTGTGACAATAAAGGGACACAATAACTTGTTATCTGTATCAGGACTATAGACATTATGATTGTGAAAATAAAGGGACACAATAACTTGTTATCTGTATCAGGAATATAGACACTATGATTGTGGCATTAAAGGGACACAATAACTTGTTATCTGTATCAGGACTATAGACATTATGATTGTGACAATAAAGGGACACAATAACTTGTTATCTGTATCAGGACTATAGACATTATGATTGTGGCATTAAAGGGTTACAATAACTTGTTATCTGTATCAGGACTATAGACATTATAATTGTGACAATAAAGGGACATAATAACTTATTATCTGTATGAGGACTATAGACATTATAATTGTGGCTCTAAAGGGACACAATAACTTGTTATCTGTATCAGGACTATAGACATTATAATTGTGACAATAAAGGGACATAATAACTTGTTATCTGTATCAGGACTATAGACATTATAATTGTGGCATTAAAGGGACACAATAACTTGTTATCTGTATCAGGACTAAAGACATTATGATTGTGACAATAAAGGGACACAATAACTTGTTATCTGTATCAGGACTATAGACATTATGATTGTGACAATAAAGGGACACAATAACTTGTTATCTGTATCAGGACTATAGACATTATGATTGTGACAATAAAGGGACACAATAACTTGTTATCTGTATAAGGACTATAGACATTATGATTGTGGCATTAAAGGGTTACAATAACATGTTATCTGTATCAGGACTATAGACATTATAATTGTGACAATAAAGGGACATAATAACTTGTTATCTGTATCAGGACTATAGACATTATAATTGTGGCATTAAAGGGACACAATAACTTGTTATCTGTATCAGGACTATATACATTATGATTGTGACAATAAAGGGACACAATAACTTGTTATCTGTATCAGGACTATAGACATTATGATTGTGACAATAAAGGGACACAATAACTTGTTATCTGTATCAGGACTATAGACACTATGATTGTGGCATTAAAGGGACACAATAACTTGTTATCTGTATCAGGACTATAGACATTATGATTGTGGCATTAAAGGGTCACAATAACTTGCTATCTGTATCAGGACTATAGACATTATGATTGTGGCATTAAAGGGTCACAATAACTTGTTATCTGTATCAGGACTATAGACATTATGATTGTGACAATAAAGGGACACAATAACTTGTTATCTGTATCAGGACTATAGACATTATGATTGTGACAATAAAGGGACACAATGACTTGTTATCTGTATCAGGACTATAGACATTATGATTGTGACAATATAGGGACTCAATAACTTCTTATCTGTATCAGGACTATAGACATTATGATTGTGACAATAAAGGGACACAATAACTTGTTATCTGTATCAGGACTATAGACATTATGATTGTGACAATAAAGGGACACAATAACTTATTATCTGTATCAGTACTATAGACACTATGATTCTGGCATTAAAGGGACACAATAACTTGTTATCTGTATCAGGACTATAGACATTATGATTGTGACAATAAAGGGACACAATAATTTGTTATCTGTATCAGGACTATAGACATTATGATTGTGACAATAAAGGGACACAATAACTTGTTATCTGTATCAGGACTATATACATTATGATTGTGACAATAAAGGGACACAATAACTTGTTATCTGTATCAGGACTATAGACATTATGATTGTGACAATAAAGGGACACAATAACTTTTTATCTGTATCAGGACTATAGACATTATGATTGTGAAAATAAAGGGACACAATAACTTGTTATCTGTATCAGGAATATAGACACTATGATTGTGGCATTAAAGGGACACAATAACTTGTTATCTGTATCAGGACTATAGACATTATAATTGTGGCATTAAAGGGTTACAATAACTTGTTATCTGTATCAGGACTATAGATACTATGATTGTGGCATTAAAGGGACATAATAACTTGTTATCTGTATCAGGACTATAGACATTATAATTGTGGCATTAAAGGGTTACAATAACTTGTTATCTGTATCAGGACTATAGATACTATGATTGTGGCATTAAAGGGACACAATAACTTGTTATCTGTATCAGGACTATAGACATTATGATTGTGACAATAAAGGGACACAATAACTTGTTATCTGTATCAGGACTATAGACATTATGATTGTGACAATAAAGGGACACAATAACTTGCTATCTGTATCAGGACTATAGACATTATGATTGTGACAATAATGGGACACAATAACTTGTGATCTGTATCAGGACTATAGACATTATGATTGTGACAATAAAGTGACACGATAATTTGTTATCTGTATCAGGACTATAGACATTATGATTGTGACAATAAAGGGACACAATAACTTGTTATCTGTATCAGGACTATAGACAATATGATTGTGACAATAAAGGGACACAATAACTTGTTATCTGTATCAGGACTGTAGACATTATGATTGTGACAATAAAGGGACACAATAACTTGTTATCTGTATCAGGACTATAGACATTATGATTGTGACAATAAAGGGACACAATAACTTGTTATCTGTATCAGGACTATAGACATTATGATTGTGGCATTAAAGGGTTACAATAATTTGTTATCTGTATCAGGACTATAGACATTATAATTGTGACAATAAAGGGACATAATAACTTATTATCTGTATGAGGACTATAGACATTATAATTGTGGCTCTAAGGGGACACAATAACTTGTTATCTGTATCAGGACTATAGACATTATAATTGTGACAATAAAGGGACATAATAACTTGTTATCTGTATCAGGACTATAGACATTATTATTGTGGCATTAAAGGGACACAATAACTTGTTATCTGTATCAGGACTATAGACATTATAATTGTGACAATACAGGGACATAATAACTTGTTATCTGTATCAGGACTATAGACATTATAATTGTGGCATTAAAGGGACACAATAACTTGTTATCTGTATCAGGACTATAGACATTATAATTGTGACAATAAAGGGACATAACAACTTGTTATCTGTATCGGGACTATAGACATTATAATTGTGGAATTAAAGGGACACAATAACTTGTTATCTGTATCAGGACTATAGACATTATGATTGTGACAATAAAGGGACACAATAACTTGTTATCTGTATCAGGACTATAGACATTATGATTGTGACAATAAAGGGACACAATAACTTGTTATCTGTATCAGGACTATAGACATTATGATTGTGACAATAAAGGGACACAATAACTTGTTATCTGTATCAGGACTATAGACATTATGATTGTGACAATAAAGGGGCTCGATAATTTGTTATCTGTATCAGGACTATAGACATTATGATTGTGACAATAAAGGGACTCAATAACTTGTTATCTGTATCAGGACTATAGACATTATGATTGTGACAATAAAGGGACACAATAACTTGTTATCTGTATCAGGACTATAGACATTATGATTGTGACAATAAAGGGACACAATAACATGTTATCTGAATCAGGACTATAGACATTATGATTGTGACAATAAAGGGACACAATAACTTGTTATCTGTATCAGGACTATAGACATTATGATTGTGGCATTAAAGGGTTACAATAACTTGTTATCTGTATCAGGACTATAGACATTATAATTGTGACAATAAAGGGACATAATAACTTATTATCTGTATGAGGACTATAGACATTATAAGTGTGGCTCTAAAGGGACACAATAACTTGTTATCTGTATCAGGACTATAGACATTATGATTGTGACAATAAAGGGACACAATAACTTGTTATCTGTATCAGGACTATAGACATTATGATTGTGACAATAAAGTGACACGATAATTTGTTATCTGTATCAGGACTATAGACATTATGATTGTGGCATTAAAGGGTTACAATAATTTGTTATCTTTATCAGGACTATAGACATTATAATTGTGACAATAAAGGGACATAATAACTTATTATCTGTATGAGGACTATAGACATTATAATTGTGGCTCTAAGGGGACACAATAACTTGTTATCTGTATCAGGACTATAGACATTATAATTGTGACAATAAAGGGAAATAATAACTTGTTATCTGTATCAGGACTATAGACATTATTATTGTGGCATTAAAGGGACACAATAACTTGTTATCTGTATCAGGACTATAGACATTATAATTGTGACAATACAGGGACATAATAACTTGTTATCTGTATCAGGACTATAGACATTATAATTGTGGCATTAAAGGGACACAATAACTTGTTATCTGTATCAGGACTATAGACATTATAATTGTGACAATAAAGGGACATAATAACTTGTTATCTCTATCGGGACTATAGACATTATAATTGTGGCATTAAAGGGACACAATAACTTGTTATCTGTATCAGGACTATAGACATTATGATTGTGACAATAAAGGGACACAATAACTTGTTATCTGTATCAGGACTATAGACATTATGATTGTGACAATAAAGGGACACAATAACTTGTTATCTGTATCAGGACTATAGACATTATGATTGTGACAATAAAGGGACACAATAACTTGTTATCTGTATCAGGACTATAGACATTATGATTGTGACAATAAAGGGGCTCGATAATTTGTTATCTGTATCAGGACTATAGACATTATGATTGTGACAATAAAGGGACTCAATAACTTGTTATCTGTATCAGGACTATAGACATTATGATTGTGACAATAAAGGGACACAATAACTTGTTATCTGTATCAGGACTATAAACATTATGATTGTGACAATAAAGGGACACAATAACATGTTATCTGAATCAGGACTATAGACATTATGATTGTGACAATAAAGGGACACAATAACTTGTTATCTGTATCAGGACTATAGACATTATGATTGTGGCATTAAAGGGTTACAATAACTTGTTATCTGTATCAGTACTATAGACACTATGATTCTGGCATTAAAGGGACACAATAACTTGTTATCTGTAACAGGACTATAGACATTATGATTGTGGCATTAAAGGGTTACAATAACTTGTTATCTGTATCAGGACTATATACACTATGGTTGTGGCATTAAAGGGACACAATAACTTGTTATCTGTATCAGGACTTTAGACATTATGATTGTGACAATAAAGGGACACAATAATTTGTTATCTGTATCAGGACTATAGACATTATGATTGTGACAATAAAGGGACACAATAACTTGTTATCTGTATCAGGACTATATACATTATGATTGTGACAATAAAGGGACACAATAACTTGTTATCTGTATCAGGACTATAGACATTATGATTGTGACAATAAAGGGACACAATAACTTGTTATCTGTATCAGGACTATAGACATTATGATTGTGAAAATAAAGGGACACAATAACTTGTTATCTGTATCAGGAATATAGACACTATGATTGTGGCATTAAAGGGACACAATAACTTGTTATCTGTATCAGGACTATAGACATTATGATTGTGGCATTAAAGGGTCACAATAACTTGTTATCTGTATCAGAACTATAGACATTATGATTGTGGCATTAAAGGGTCACAATAACTTGTTATCTGTATCAGGACTATAGACATTATGATTGTGACAATAAAGGGACACAATAACTTGTTACCTGTATCAGGACTATAGACATTATGATTGTGACAATAAAGGGACACAATAACTTGTTATCTGTATCAGGACTATAGACATTATGATTGTGACAATAAAGGGACTCAATAACTTGTTATCTGTATCAGGACTATAGACATTATGATTGTGACAATAAAGGGACATAATAACTTGTTATCTGTATCAGGACTATAGACATTATGATTGTGACAATAAAGGGACACAATTACTTGTTATCTGTATCAGGACTATAGACACTATGATTCTGGCATTAAAGGGACACAATAACTTGTTATCTGTAACAGGACTATAGACATTATGATTGGGGCATTAAAGGGTTACAATAACTTGTTATCTGTATCAGGACTATATATACTATGATTGTGGCATTAAAGGGACACAATAACTTGTTATCTGTATCAGTACTATAGACATTATGATTGTGACAATAAAGGGACACAATAACTTGTTATCTGTATCAGGACTATAGACATTATGATTGTGACAATAAAGGGACACAATAACTTGTTATCTGTATCAGGACTATAGACATTATGATTGTGACAATAAAGGGACACAATAACTTGTTATCTGTATCAGGACTATAGACATTATGATTGTGACAATAAAGTGACACGATAATTTGTTATCTGTATCAGGACTATAGACATTATGATTGTGACAATAAAGGGACTCAATAACTTGTTATCTGTATCAGGACTATAGACAATATGATTGTGACAATAAAGGGACACAATAACTTGTTATCTGTATCAGGACTATAGACATTATGATTGTGGCATTAAAGGGTTACAATAATTTGTTATCTTTATCAGGCCTATAGACATTATAATTGTGACAATAAAGGGACATAATAACTTATTATCTGTATGAGGACTATAGACATTATAATTGTGGCTCTAAGGGGACACAATAACTTGTTATCTGTATCAGGACTATAGACATTATAGTTGTGACAATACAGGGACATAAATAGAATTATGCAGTCAAAAAATTGACCAGTAATTGGAGTTATCACAAAAGGGGAAATTACTGCTGTATATACAGTGTTAAAACTTCACCTAGAGTAAGCTCCCTTCATAACATGGATTTGGAAAACTCAAGTAAGTTTATTGCAAATTTGTTTCACGATAAATTAACAATTTCATAGTTACTAAACAATATTTCATTATAGATTTGAGTTTTATAACTTCATTAACGCCTGCTTTACAAGCTACTGAACTCAAATTGAGTGGTACTACGCTAGTAGTCATGATGTTTTGAGATTTACAATATCGGCGATCCCGCTGGGAAAGGTGGGCACAAGCCACAAATGAATTAAAATGGCGCCCGACTCAGGATCGAAATATCGCAAGACATGACATCAAAATGTTCTCACAACAAGATTGGTAGATAATAAAAATATAAACAATTGGCTGCTCGATATAAATGTGCCTAAAATTAATAGATCTACGATATATTTAAGGCATTGTTTTCAACATAATCGTTGCCTATCCTATGTACATGGTGACGTATCACACCCATATTTGATCGGGAGGCGGTCGCCATCACAACGGAGTAGATAGATCTTGTGTAGTTATGAAAATACGTCATCAATATCGGGAAAGCTTTATTTCTTCCACGGAGTTCTGTAGGGATATTGCTGCTAACAATGTACGAAAAGTCTCAAAATACAGAGCTACACTTTATATTGCATCAGTCGAGAAAGTTTACAAAGTTAATAAAATGTATTCATATAAAGAAAGATCAATAGGGAAAAGGTCAGTTTACAGATTAAATGTATTAGTTTACAAAGTAGATTTAATACAAAACACAATCAATTGTACTGGGACCAGTGCAGTTTAACGGAATGATGGAGCAAGCGTACCATTGCACAAGCGTACCTGGAGCAAGCGTACCACTTTCCCAGAGCAAGCGTACCACATATATAAATATATACTGATTCATTGGTATATCAATTATCTAGTATATCGAATATAAACCATAAATGGAACATTGATAATAAGCAGCAAAATTATTAATTTATTGATAATATATTCATATTTAAGTGAATGCCGAGGTAAATGATGAAAAAAAATAAATATTGTATGTGCATGATGTGTATGCATGACTATATTCTCATTATTTATGGTACTTTTAAGCATCCACTTCACTCGTTTAATGATCTTTAAAATAATTTATTTAATTTATTTAAATCATGTAACAATGTTTATTTATTTACCTTATAGTAAACGTCCGTATTTATAGGATTCATTTAGAGTAATGTATAGTTTCCAATCACACTAATTTATCCCATTAAAGTATCCAATACCACTTATTATTATCTTTCTCTTTCTAATACTATGTCTATGAAAATATAATAACATAAACAGTTCTTAATACTAGTATTGCTCATTTGCAGAATTTAATTTAACTCAATTTTGGCATTATGATTTCGGTCGGCAGATACAAGCGCAGTACTAGAAAAGACAACAATTACACACGCTCATTTTGATCACGCACAATGAAACACAAACACGGACAAACATTTCAATGAGTGATGAAAAGAACAACTAATTATTAAGTAATTAATTGTTTGAATTATACACGCTCAGACTGACGCGCAAACGTATGTGTGTGTATCGCCAGGTCATGCGTCTGGGTCTGAGTACGAGTTATCACGAAAAGGCGGACAAGTATGGATTCAGCCGAAAACTTCTTGCTCTGCCATTCATCCCAGCCGAACACACCAGGGAGACGTTCGAGGAGTTGGAGCAGCTTGCCGGTACATCATGTCCTGAGACCATCCAGCTGGTTAACTACGTCTGCACTAATTGGATAGACGGCTCTGTATGGAAACCAGAACACTGGTCGGTTTTCAGAGAGACTGTTAGGACCAACAATGACGTGGAAGGGTGGCACAAACGACTTAACGCACGAGCTATCGGGAGCACCCTTCCATTCTACGTGCTCGTCTCCCGTCTACGGGCAGAAGCTGAGGAAGTCAACATGCAGATCAGGCTGGTCTCCGAAAATCTGCTGACACGCAACAACAGACAAAAGTACAAACGCATCCACGGACGACTGTTTGACCTATGGGACCAATACGAAGATGGGGACATAACGATATCGAGACTTCTACGAGATTGCCGCCATATACTGGGACTAGGACCAATCCCAGCAACAGCAGACGATCACGGAGAGGAAGACAACTAGATAGCAGCTACAACAACATCAGTTTGGCGATTTCATGTAGAACATGACGTCAACTATATTATATAAATTATATCTTCAAATTTTCTGTTTAAGAATGTAAATATCGTTCATGTATGTTCAAATGTTCTGTTTTAAGAAAGTAAATATCTTTTATTTCTGTCTTGAATGTAAAGCGTCTTGTATGTAAAACTTTATATTTGTCTTCTATATCTGCTTCAATATTTTAATGATGAAATTGCTAATTGTTGAAATAAAATAAATTATATCTTCAAATGTTCTGTTTTAGAATGTAAATATCGTTCAAATGTTCTGTTTTAAGAAAGTAAATATCTTTTATTTCTTGTATGTAAAACTCTATATTTGTCTTCTATATCTTTATTTGTTGTGTATATATAAATGTAAATAAAACTACTAAAAAATAAAACAAGCGTGTTTAAAATTATTCATATTCCCTTATAAAAATGATCTCACCATACAATTATCACCATTATAATCATCAAGTCGCACTGCAAACCACAAACAAATTAGCACCTATGTTACCACTATATATTCTATACATGGGACGCTTGCTCCTAAAATGGTACGCTTATACGCTGGTACGCTTATGTAATGGTACGCTTGCTCCTGCATCGGTTTAACGAGTACAGGTAGTTTCTGGAATGTTTCGTTCTATTTTTAGACGCGATTACGCAGTGTAATTACTGGTTCTCGCATTCACTATTCACTGATAATCTTCGTAATATAAACTGGGTAACCAATCGATGATTTGCAGAAAGTGGTTCGCTAAAAATAGATAGGCAACATGACAGATTCTTTCGAACATGACAACAATTCAAAGGGAAAAGCTGTCGTGTGAAAACATTTTGGACTTCAGAGTATAAACTGACCAACACTTCTATAACAATCATAATGCACTGAAGATATACTGTCTAGTCACAACATTAGCTACCATGCCTCAGTATATCATTTTATTTCACATGTTATTTGTATTTTTATCAAGTCAGTTGTTTCTGGCAATGTTCATGTTACCTCAAATAAGGTTGAGAAATAAAAGTTTTAAGAAATCAAGCATATGCAAAATTAACATTATATACATATACATTAAATGACATGAATGGATCCGCCACTGTAACCAGATAATTTTCTGTATTAAGATGACAACGTCCGGAATATCAAATAATTATAAGTAAGATATGCGAGTCCGAGTGTCCGGAATATACTTCAATATCTTCCGATTTTCCGGAGTCTGATATATTCAATAACCAGCCTATATCAATATTTCCGATTATCCGGAATATACCTTAATATTTCCGATTGTCCGGAATATACTTTAATATTTTCCGATTTCCAGAGTATGTCCGGAATATACTTTCTATATATTTCCGATTATCCGGAATATGTGATTATAAGACGAATTGGCAGTATTGCTAATCGTCCGGAATTTACAAGAATTATGAGTAAGATATGCTTAGGTCCGATATGCCTATGTCCGAGTGTCTGGAATAGGGATTTATAAATCCAGCCTATATAAATATTTCCGATTGTCCGGAATATACTTTAATATTTCCGATTGTCCGGAATATAATTTAATGTCCGCTATGCCTATGTCCGAGTGTCTGGAATAGGGATTTATAAATCCAGCCTATATAAATATTTCCGATTGTCCGGAATATACTTTAATATTTCCGATCGTCCGGAATATAATTTAATGTCCGCTATGCCTATGTCCGAGTGTCTGGAATAGGGATTTATAAATCCAGCCTTTATAAATATTTCCGATTGTCCGGAATATACTTTAATATTTCCGATTGTCCGGAATATACTTTAATGTCCGATATGCCTATGTCCGAGTGTCTGGAATAGGGATTTATAAATCCAGCCTATATAAATATTTCCGATTGTCCGGAATATACTTTAATATTTCCGATTGTCCGGAATATACTTCAATACTTCCGATTTTCCGGAGTCTATATATTCAATGACCAGCCAAAATTGCCATTGTTATTTAACAGGGCGGCGGTATTGTTCAATATTTTCTGATTGTCCGGAATATACTTTAATATTTCCGATTGTCCGGAATATACTTTAATACTTCCGATTTTCCGGAGTCTATATATTCAATGACCAGCCAAAATTGCCATTGTTATTTAAACAGGGTCGGCGGTCTTTTTCAATATTTCCGATGTCCGGAATATACTTTAATATTTCCGATGTCCGGAATATACTTTAATATACTTCCGTTTTTCCGGAGTCAAATATAGTCAATGACTATTTAAAATATTTCCGATTATCCGGAATATGTGATTATAAGTCGTATTGACAATATTGCCAATCGTCCGAAATATCCAATACTTATAAGTAAGATATGCAAGTCCGAGTGTCCGGAATATACTTCAATATCTTCCGATTTTCCGGAGTCTGATATATTCAATAACCAGCCTATATCAATATTTCCGATTATCCGGAATATACCTTCATATTTCCGATTGTCCGGAAGATACTTTAATATCTTCCGATTTCCGGAGTATGTCCGGAATATACTTTATATACATTTCCGATTTTCCGGAATATGTGATTATAAGACGAATTGACAGTGTTGCTAATCGTCCGGAATTTACAAGAATTATAAGTAAGATATGCCTATGTCCGATATGACTATTTAATGAATATTTAAAATATTTCCGATTATCCGGAATATGTGATTATAAGTCGCATTGATAATATTGCTAATCGTCCGGAATATACAATAATTATAAGTAATATAATATAATATAATATAATTTAATATAATATGATGTAATATAATATATAATATAATATATAATATATAATATAATATAATATAATATAATATAATATAATATAATATAATATAATATAATAAATAAAATAAAATAAAATAAAATAAAATAATAAAATAAAATAATAAAATAAATAAAATAAAATAAAATAAAATAAAATAAAATAAAAAAATAATTAAATTAAATTAATAAATAAAATAAAAAAATGAAATGAATTGAAATGAAGAAGGCCCATCCATCACCATTACACTATTGAACATGATTATGCCTATCCTAATACATACCTGTATCTCAAAATATGAAGCGAATTTGTTCAGTTGTGCATATGCTCTGGAATTTTGTGCTCTTTTAAGAGTAGGTGAAGTGTCCAAGTCAAATACAGACTCTGATAACAAAGTTTTAAGTTTCAATTCGAAAAACGTTCAGATCGGTAGGGGTGAAAAATATCACAGTACAGTTCTCCGAACACAACACTTCCAATAAAGAGGCTCTGGTAGATACTTGGCATGCATGCCAAAAATAGAAGGTTAATTTCTATGCCATTTTGATGGATCACCAGTAACAAGCTACCAATTTAAGGCTGCTTAAAGCATCAAAATCCTTTGGCATTCAGAGAACATATTATAAATCCCAATCTGTCAGAATTGGGGGTGCAACAGCAATGTTTAATAAAGGAAAAATCGAAGATGAAATTATGAATTAGTCGATGGAAACATCTGTTTTCCCAGACAAAGCAGAAATTGGTCCGTGGCTGGCACCTCTTTTCGACACGTGCTAGTCCGCCTAAAGCGCGTACTTTTTGGCGGGACACGCGCACACGTGTTTCCTCGTATTTGCGTGTCTTGGCATTACCAGCACGTATCGGCTAAGTGTCCGAGTGTCTGGAATAGGGAGTTATAAATCCCAATATGTCCGATTTGTCCGGAATATGGAACTATATTTCCGGGAATGTTATCAACTGTCAAAATTTCCGATTGTCCGGAATATAATGAATATATGTTGATCTGAAAATTAATATTTCCGACTGTCCGGAATATAATAAATATAGGTTGATCTGAAAATTCAACTATTTCTAATAAATTATAATGCTATATTAAATACATAAAGTCAGCCATGGCCAATTCTGCCAAAAAATAAAAGCATAGTAAAGATAATTCCGACTTTGTTTCAGTAAATCCCACTTTTTGTGATAAATAGAATTATGCAGTCAAAAAATTGACCAGTAATTGGAGTTATCACAAAAGGGGAAATTACTGCTGTATATACAGTGTTAAAACTTCACCTAGAGTAAGCTCCCTTCATAACATGGATTTGGAAAACTCAAGTAAGTTTATTGCAAATTTGTTTCACGATAAATTAACAATTTCATAGTTACTAAACAATATTTCATTATACCCGCCCTCCCAACCCTAGATAACTGTTTTACCAGGAGTTGTGTCTTTTGCTGCTGGTGTTGTTCTTTTCTATTTTCAGCGCCAACAGGAATTGAATTGAATTGCGGTTTTTAAGGCGCACCAACACATGAAAAGGTTGTATGGCGCCTACCAGGCAGGAACATGCCAGGCTCGTCTTCCATGTCCAGCGAGAGGAAATATGAAAAATGGGCCTGGAACCTTCTCACCCTGAACTGCGGAGTTGCTGCAGGTTCTATCGTGGAAACTCCATTTACGTTGGAGCCGACCTACCCCTCCAAAGGGGTCAGCAGTGGACATATCCTTTGCCCCGTGACCAAACGGGGGCCCACGGGCACCACACGGGGAACGCGCCAAGAGGAATATAACAATCGAAAAAACAAACTGAGTACATATGAAACACTGCAACCACGTCATGGCTGATGTAAAGCAAGAATCAAACAATACACGATAAAACGTGGAAATATTAGGTTATGCTGAAAGACAGCATTTCAATATCCAACTTCTCGATGTTTAATTAGAAGTGTATATATTAGGGATATGTCTTTCCAATTTTAAAGTGTATTAATATACAGTAATATAGCATTGTCCGAATGGTCTTGGCGTTACCAGCACGTATCGGCTCATATTTTATGAAAAGGATATTAACTAGATTTTGATCAGAAACCTGATCAAACATGGGCTTTCCATGTCAGGCTTAACATGTAAAATCATACTCAATGACGTCATGACGTCACAATGGTTAGTGATGATAAAGACATTGATCTTCATTGATTTACTGTAAAACTGACGGAGAAAAGTTAGAAAGGGAACGCCCTCTCTCAGCAACACCATCTCACACCGACAAAGTAACCCGAAATCCATCCCCCCCCCCCCCCGACCTCCTCCATCCGCAGCACTGACCTACAAGGATAAAATAAAAAATAAAATAAAAATGAAATTTACGAGAAATCGTTCAAAAGCGCTGGAAAAACATAAAAGTTTTACTGCGCAGCTTTTGTCATTTCAGTGGAAAAAGCTGCGCACGGAGTTAAAAAAAAAAAAAAAATCTTCCTTGGACACTGTGTTTGTTGGTGACGTCAGGTAAACAAGTGTGTCACATAACACAACACGTGATCAACCTAAACAGTCTTACCATCCGCAGTATGATGTTGCACAACAAGCGATAAAGCCAAAAAAGTTAACCATCCGCCGTACGATCTACGCAACAAGTGATAACGAGAAAGACTTATAACAAGAATTTCCATTTTTAAACAGTTAAATAGGAAAAAACGTAAAATCATACTGATGACGTCATGACGTCACAATGATTGGTGACGTTAAAGACATGACCGTGATTGATTTACAGGCAAACTGGTCGAAAAATACAATTTGCACCAAAATGACCTTTTATGACTTAAGACGTCACAGGCCGACGTCGCATTTAATGACGTCTTGACGTCATTTTATGTTCTTGCACAACTAGACCCTAAACTGTACCAGCTGCGAAAGTTTCATTGAAATCCGACCATAAATGTTTGAGATCTAGCGCTAACAAGATTTGTCTGATGACGTCACTGGCGGCCATCTTGGACGACGTCATGACGTCAAAATCTTCGGGACACCAGTCCCGAATGTTCTCTGCGACTGGGTAAAATGTTGACTTGTCGCGACAAATATTTCTATGAGAAGTGCCTTTTAGCGGAAGAATAATAATAATAATAAGAATAATAAGAATAATAAGAATAAACAGAACGAAAACAAGAGGTCTTTCCACTGAAAGGTGGAAAGCCCTAATTACAAGATAAATAAACATTCATTTATTATTATGCGTCCGATATCCGGAGTATAATTTAAAGTAAAGCATTTATAATCTCATTGGTAATATTCTTCCGATTTTCCTGAGTCTGATATATTTCATTACCAGCCTATATCATATTTACGATTGTCCGGAATATACTTCGATTTTCCGGAGTCTGATATATTTAATTACCAGCCTATATCAATATTTCCGATTGTCCGGAATATACTTCAATATTTCCGATTGTCGGAATATACTTAATATTTCGATTGTCCGGAATATACTTTAATATTTCCGATGAATCGCATTGCTTTCCTGTTTCCCTACAGGTTTTCAGATGGAAATGCTAAAGAAAGTCAGGCGGGTTGAAGATGCCTTTCTGGTCTGAGCGTAGATTCTTCCTACCTCCCCTCCTACCCAAAAAAAATAATATAACAATGCTAGGTTTCAATTGGGTTGGGGCCGTATCGGCTAAGTGTCCGAGTGTCTGGAATAGGGAGTTATAAATCCCAATATGTCCGATTTGTCCGGAATATGGAACTATATTTCCGGGAATGTTATCAACTGTCAAAATTTCGATTGTCCGGAATATAATGAATATATGTTGATCTGAAAATTAATATTTCCGACTGTCCGGAATATAATAAATATAGGTTGATCTGAAAATTCAACTATTTCTAATAATTATAATGCTATATTAAATACATAAAGTCAGCCATGGCCAATTCTGCCAAAAAATAAAAGCATAGTAAAGATAATTCCGACTTTGTTTCAGTAAATCCCACTTTTTGTGATAATAACTTGTTATCTGTATCAGGACTATAGACATTATAATTGGAGCATTAAAGGGACACAATAACTTGTTATCTGTATCAGGACTATAGACATTATAATTGTGACAATAAAGGGACATAATAACTTGTTATGTGTATCGGGACTATAGACATTATAATTGTGGCATTAAAGGGACACAATAACTTGTTATCTGTATCAGGACTATAGACATTATGATTGTGACAATAAAGGGACACAATAACTTGTTATCTGTATCAGGACTATAGACATTATGATTGTGACAATAAAGGGACACAATAACTTGTTATCTGTATCAGGACTATAGACATTATGATTGTGACAATAAAGGGACACAATAACTTGTTATCTGTATCAGGACTATAGTCATTATGATTGTGACAATAAAGGGGCTCGATAATTTGTTATCTGTATCAGGACTATAGACATTATGATTGTGACAATAAAGGGACTCAATAACTTGTTATCTGTATCAGGACTATAGACATTATGATTGTGACAATAAAGGGACACAATAACTTGTTATCTGTATCAGGACTATAGACATTATGATTGTGACAATAAAGGGACACAATAACATGTTATCTGAATCAGGACTATAGACATTATGATTGTGACAATAAAGGGACACAATAACTTGTTATCTGTATCAGGACTATAGACATTATGATTGTGGCATTAAAGGGTTACAATAACTTGTTATCTGTATCAGGACTATAGACATTATAATTGTGACAATAAAGGGACATAATAACTTATTATCTGTATGAGGACTATAGACATTATAAGTGTGGCTCTAAAGGGACACAATAACTTGTTATCTTTATCAGGACTATAGACATTATGATTGTGACAATAAAGGGACACAATAACTTGTTATGTGTATCAGGACTATAGACATTATGATTGTGACAATAAAGGGACACAATAACTTGTTATCTGTATCAGGACTATAGACATTATGATTGTGACAATAAAGGGACACAATAACTTGTTATCTGTATCAGGACTATAGACATTATGATTGTGGCATTAAAGGGTTACAATAACTTGTTATCTGTATCAGGACTATAGACATTATGATTGTGACAATAAAGGGACACAATAACTTGTTATCTGTATCAGGACTATAGACATTATAATTGTGACAATACAGGGACATTATAACTTGTTATCTGTATAAGGAATATAGACATTATAATTGTGGCATTAAAGGGACACAATAACTTGTTATCTATATCAGGACTATAGACATTATAATTGTGACAATAAAGGGACACAATAACTTGTTATCTGTATCGGGACTATAGACATTATAATTGTGGCATTAAAGGGACACAATAACTTGTTATATGTATCAGGACTATAGACATTATGATTGTGACAATAAAGGGACACAATAACTTGTTATCTGTATCAGGACTATAGACATTATGATTGTGACAATAAAGGGACACAATAACTTGTTATCTGTATCAGGACTATAGACATTATGATTGTGACAATAAAGGGACACAATAACTTGTTATCTGTATCAGGACTATAGATGTTGAGTTGTGACAATAAAGGGACACAATAACTTGTTATCTGTATCAGGACTATAGATGTTGAGTTGTGACAATAAAGGGGCTCGATAATTTGTTATCTGTATCAGGACTATAGACATTATGATTGTGACAATAAAGGGACTCAATAACTTGTTATCAGTATCAGGACTATAGACATTATGATTGTGACAATAAAGGGACACAATAACTTGTTATCTGTATCAGGACTATAGACATTATAATTGTGACAATAAAGGGACACAATAACATGTTATCTGAATCAGGACTATAGACATTATGATTGTGACAATAAAGGGACACAATAACTTGTTATCTGTATCAGGACTATAGACATTATGATTGTGGCATTAAAGGGTTACAATAACTTGTTATCTGTATCAGGACTATAGACATTATAATTGTGACAATAAAGGGACATAATAACTTATTATCTGTATGAGGACTATAGACATTATAATTGTGGCTCTAAAGGGACACAATAACTTGTTATCTGTATCAGGACTATAGACATTATAATTGTAACAATAAAGGGACATAATAACTTATTATCTGTATGAGGACTATAGACATTATAATTGTGGCTCTAAAGGGACACAATAACTTGTTATCTGTATCAGGACTATAGACATTATAATTGTGACAATAAAGGGACATAATAACTTGTTATCTGTATCAGGAATATAGACATTATAATTGTGGCATTAAAGGGACACAATAACTTGTTATCTGTATCAGGACTAAAGACATTATGATTGTGACAATAAAGGGACACAATAACTTGTTATCTGTATCAGGACTATAGACATTATAATTGTGACAATACAGGGACATAATAACATGTTATCTGTATCAGGACTATAGACATTATAATTGTGGCATTAAAGGGACACAATAACTTGTTATCTGTATCAGGACTATATACATTATGATTGTGACAATAAAGGGACACAATAACTTGTTATCTGTATCAGGACTATAGACATTATAATTGTGACAATAAAGGGACATAATAACTTGTTATCTGTATCAGAACTATAGACATTATAATTGTGGCATTAAATAGACACAATAACTTGTTATCTGTATCAGGACTATATACATTATGATTGTGACAATAAAGGGACACAATAACTTGTTATCTGTATCAGGACTATAGACATTATGATTGTGGCATTAAAGGGTTACAATAACTTGTTATCTGTATCAGGACTATAGACATTATAATTGTGACAATAAAGGGACATAATAACTTATTATCTGTATGAGGACTATAGACATTATAATTGTGGCTCTAAAGGGACACAATAACTTGTTATCTGTATCAGGACTATAGACATTATAATTGTGACAATAAAGGGACACAATAACTTGTTATCTGTATCAGGTCTATAGACATTATGATTGTGGCATTAAAGGGTTACAATTACTTGTTATCTGTATCAGGACTATAGACATTATAATTGTGACAATAAAGGGACATAATAACTTATTATCTGTATGAGGACTATAGACATTATAATTGTGGCTCTAAAGGGACACAATAACTTGTTATCTGTATCAGGACTATAGACATTATAATTGTGACAATAAAGGGACATAATAACTTGTTATCTGTATTAGGACTATAGACATTATAATTGTGGCATTAAAGGGACACGATAATTTGTTATCTGTATCAGGACTATAGACATTATGATTGTGACAATAAAGGGACTCAATAACTTGTTATCTGTATCAGGACTATAGACAATATGATTGTGACAATAAAGGGACATAATAACTTGTTATCTGTATCAGGACTATAGACATTATAATTGTGGCATTAAAGGGACACAATAACTTGTTATCTGTATCAGGACTAAAGACATTATGATTGTGACAATAAAGGGACACAATAACTTGTTATCTGTATCAGGACTATAGACATTATAATTGTGACAATACAGGGACATAATAACTTGTTATCTGTATCAGGACTATAGACATTATAATTGTGGCATTAAAGGGACACAATAACTTGTTATCTGTATCAGGACTATAGACATTATAATTGTGACAATAAAGGGACATAATAACTTGTTATCTGTATCAGGACTATAGACATTATAATTGTGACAATACAGGGACATAATAACTTGTTATCTGTATCAGGACTATAGACATTATAATTGTGGCATTAAAGGGACACAATAACTTGTTATCAGTATCAGAACTATAGACATTATAATTGTGGCATTAAAGGGACACAATAACTTGTTATCTGTATCAGGACTATATACATTATGATTGTGACAATAAAGGGACACAATAACTTGTTATCTGTATCAGGACTATAGACATTATGATTGTGGCATAAAAGGGTTACAATAACTTGTTATCTGTATCAGGACTATAGACATTATAATTGTGACAATAAAGGGACATAATAACTTATTATCTGTATGAGGACTATAGACATTATAATTGTGGCTCTAAAGGGACACAATAACTTGTTATCTGTATCAGGACTATAGACATTATAATTGTGACAATAAAGGGACATAATAACTTGTTATCTGTATTAGGACTATAGACATTATAATTGTGGCATTAAAGGGACACAATAACTTGTTATCTGTATCAGGACTAAAGACATTATGATTGTGACAATAAAGGGACACAATAACTTGTTATCTGTATCAGGACTATAGACATTATAATTGTGACAATACAGGGACATAATAACTTGTTATCTGTATCAGGACTATAGACATTATAATTGTGGCATTAAAGGGACACAATAACTTGTTATCTGTATCAGGACTATATACATTATGATTGTGACAATAAAGGGACACAATAACTTGTTATCTGTATCAGGACTATAGACATTATAATTGTGACAATAAAGGAACATAATAACTTGTTATCTGTATCAGGACTATAGACATTATAATTGTGGCATTAAAGGGACACAATAACTTGTTATCTGTATCAGGACTATAGAGATTATGATTGTGACAATAAAGGGACACAATAACTTGTTATCTGTATCAGGACTATAGACATTATAATTGTGACAATAAAGGGACATAATACCTTGTTATCTGTATCAGGACTATAGACATTATAATTGTGGCATTAAAGGGACACAATCATTTGTTATCTGTATCAGGACTATAGACATTATGATTGTGACAATAAAGGGACATAATAACTTATTATCTGTATCAGGACTATAGACATTATAATTGTGACAATAAAGGGACACAATAACTTGTTATCTGTATCAGGACTATATACATTATAATTGTGGCATTAAAGGGACACAATAACTTGTGTAAGTTATTACAGTTTAGGTGTTTGTTTTCAAATAACTGCAACAGTATATTTTCAGATTTGCAATCATTTTCATCTGTTTTTAAATCTGTTTTCTAACCAAACCAGATTTTCCTGCAACATATGATATTTTCCCTATTTCTTTTATCTTTGTTGTTAAATAATTTGCCATTAATTATTTTATGCAATGTTTTGAAGGGGTATTGGGAATTGGGTAATCCTTCAATTGATGGTAGACGTGCTTTGATTTTTCACTCACTCTCGTGCGCTCGTTCGTGAAAAGAACCACACGTCTACCACTCGTGAAGGATTTCCCTATTTTCGATCCCAGCAGTTAAATAATCTCTATCTCTTCAAGACGATACATGTAACATGTGTAACATGAAAACATTAGTAATTAATTGACTCTAGGGCAATCATACCTAATGGGGCCATCATTATTTAATTAGATGGCCAAGTTTTCTGTTGAAAGGATTTATTGCTTGGGCTTTAGTTTTATTAAGTGAAATCATTTTTCAAAAATGTATCCTAAATAAGCTAATTTACCAAAGTAAGACGAATGAACTCATTACGTGGTCCGAGTATTAACTTTCATACCACTTCCAACCCCTTCTCCAAGAAGCGAAAACGGGGTTGGCTGGGGTATGAAATAAAACCTTAATTTCGGCATACTAAATTTGCATATTGTAAAATTAAAACATTTAATAGGTAATTATTAACAGGTTATCACATTTTGCCAGTAACAAATGATTTAAACGTGTTTGATTGTCTAAATACCCGTTATAAAATCCTGCATATATAATATTTCCCATCGCTTAATGGAATTGAGGTGGGACCACGTAATGTTTACCCTGTGTCAAATGGAAATAATTTTCTTCTTAAAAATTGCTTAACTTAAACAAGTTACACCCCTGACTGGGAAATCAGAGACTGGAAAACAGTAGCATAATATTATAAGAATCTTTCATGGGTATCCGCCAAAGTTGGGGAATTCCAACAAAGATGGGGAATTCCAACACAAGGTATAATTGTTTTTATGGGAACCGAGGCTCTGCCGAGGTTTTGATTAAAACAGTTATACAGAGGGTTGAAATTCCCTATCTGAACCAGATACCCATGATTGATTCTTTTTCTTGCATATCACTGATATTTTCCTTGTGCGTTGACGTCGTCAATTATTTACACAATGACGTAAAGCAACTGTCATTGTTAATATCAGCGCGCGACTTTATGTGTAAGATCAGGCTTCCCATCACCCATGTAAAATGCGGATAACCTAATCCGATATGCAAGAAATATATATATATATATAATAAGATATTTCTACTTACAGCATACCCGCAGCTGCCGAATGATACATACATCGTCGTTACTATGACCATCACTGTAATAAAATATCTGAAATGTAAAAAGAGCAGGGAATTAATTTCAGATTTCTAGAGTGCTCACAATTCCTGTCTGGCTTTTTACCTTTTTATTGTTTTAAATAGTATCGTATCTCTAACTGAGATTGGAGAGTCTATACCTACCACATGTGTGAGAATGGCACATACAAGTTGGGGATATTAGATAATGTGAAAGAGGTTCTCCTACATTCCTGTACTCCAGAGTCATTGTTGACGTAGTCATTTTCTACAGGTTCATGACATGTGGGGACATACGCTTAAATGTAATTTACACGACTTAATGAGCCAATAAATTACAAAAATCATTTTCTACAGGTTTGTGACATGTGGGAACATACAATTGAATGTTATTTACACGACTTAATGAGCCACTAAATTACAAAAGTCATTTTCTACAGGTTCGTGGCATGTGGGGACATACGCTTGAATGTTATTTACACGACTTAATGAGCCAATAAATTACAAAAGTTATTTTCTACAAGTTCGTGACATGTAGGGACATACGCTTGAATGTTATTTACCCGACTTAATGAGCCAATACATTACAAAAGTAATTTTCTACAGGTTCGTGACATGTGGGGACATACGCTTGAATGTTATTTACGACTTAATGAGCCAATAAATTACAAAAGTCATTTTCTACAGGTTCGTGACATGTGGGGACATACGCTTGAATGTTATTTACACGACTTAATGATCCAATAAATTACAAAAAAACTGCCCTACAGTTTTTATACTGCCCTACAATTTTTATAGATAAAGCTATATATAATAAATGATATTATATGAATGCATTTACTTCTTAAATGTGTGTCTGACCTCTTCCGCTAATGACGATTCTAATGACGAAATAATTCCAGCACCCTGCAATGTAACATGCATTTATATATAGAACATAATCTCCGCAGCTAACGATGCTTCTGGTAACAACCTGTATTAATGTAACTCACATAATATTATAAATATATATGTATATGCAGAAAGCAGAGAGAGAAAAAACTATGTTTAAAATATAAAGGACATTTGTTTTATTCAGTGGCACGGGCAACTTTTATTTCATCGAGTGAGCTCCAAAAACAATATTCTCACAAGTGGAGTATCTTCCACTGAAAAAACTAATTTTCTTTTTTATTTCATGCTTCCATCAACTGCTGAAAACGATTTTGTGTTTATTTTCATTTTTTATTCCCACTGGTAGCCCCAATTTTATAAGCGCTTCACTACAGATCATTAGTTAATACATGACATCAAATAGTTCTGAAATTTTTAATTTCTGTAACAAAAAAAGTATGATAATGGACCTTTGGAAACGGCCGAAAACGACACTTACGACATATTGGAGTCTCGGTTTGATTGAGACTGTTCATGAGCGGTAGTGAAATATGCTAGCTACCGCTCACGACCTCTAGCCCCGGGTTGAGCAGAACTCAATATTAATAAAATCAATAGTACAAAATTTTAACAATCCCGAAGATGACATACATATGACGGTGGACATGGAGATTAATCTCCCCCATGACGTACGGCGTATGGTCCCAGTATCTAATAAAAAAATCTATGCCCCGAAACATAATGGAATTTAGTTGGGAGCAGCGGTTATGAAGCCTGCATATCACAAGTAACAGTCATAAGACTAAATTAAAAAGCAGACAACATATCCTATAAGTGGTTAAACAATACACAGAGCCTTTAATCGGCCTGAGTAATTGAACCACTGAATCGAAAGTTATTCAAAAAGCTATGAATTATATAGTATCACGTCAAACATACAACTATCAGCATGAACATGATTCATCCTTATGTTGTAGTACTGATTGTTGAATAAAAAAGGGTTGAATGAAAAAAATAGTTCCAAAAACAGTAAACATTATTTATAGTAATTTCACTGTTTGGAACAGTGAGATGATTAATTTTATTTCACCGAGAACACTATATAAAACACTGGAAAGCATGAAATAAAACCAGATAATCAAGATAAAGCTGTAGAACGAGTTTAAATGAGGCATTTCATGAGGTTCTATATGTATGTATGGGGGTCTAACACCATATTAAACAAGCTGTCAGTCATGTCATGACAATGTCTTCTTGTAGTCTGGTAGTAGTGAGCTCAATGCACAACCATATAGTGCTGCCAAACTTGAATACCACGCCATAAAAATGCTACCCCACCCAGTCACAGTATACTGACACTGGGTCAACCATTCCTGTTACAATCCTCAATGCACAACTATATAGTGCTGCCCAACTTGAATACCACGCCATAAACATGCTACCCCACCCAGTCACAGTATACTGACACTGGGTCAACCAGTCCTGTTACAATCCTCAATGCACAACTATATAGTGCTGCCCAACTTGAATACCACGCCATACACATGCTACCCCAGTCACAGTATACTGACACTGGGCAAACTAGTCCAGTTACAATTTTCAATGCACAACTATATAGTGCTGCCCAACTTGAATACCACGCCATAAACATGCTACCCGACCCAGTCACAGTATACTGACACTGGGTCAACCAGTCCTGTTACAATCCTCAATGCACAACTATATAGTGCTGCCGAACTTGAATACCACGCCATAAACCTGCTACCCCAATAACAGTATACTGACACTGGGTCAACCAGTCCTGTTACAATCCTCAATGCACAACTATATAGTGCTGCCAAACTTGAATACCACGTCATAAACATGCTACCCTACCCAGTCATAGTATACTGACACTGGGCCAACCAGTCCTGTTACAGTCACAGTATACTGACACTGGGCAAACCAGTCCTGTTACAGTTACAGTATACTGACACTGGGCAAACCAGTCCTGTTACAGTTACAGTAAACTGACACTGGGCAAACCAGTCCTGTTACAGTCACAGTATACTGACACTGGGTCAACCAGTCCTGTTACAATCCTCAATGCACAACTATATAGTGCTGCCGAACTTGAATACCACGCCATAAACATGCTACCCCACCCAGTCACAGTATACTGACACTGGGTCAACCATTCCTGTTACAATCCTCAATGCACAACTATATAGTGCTGCCCAACTTGAATACCACGCCATAAACATGCTACCCCACCCAGTCACAGTATACTGACACTGGGTCAACCAGTCCTGTTACAATCCTCAATGCACAACTATATAGTGCTGCCCAACTTGAATACCACGCCATACACATGCTACCCCAGTCACAGTATACTGACACTGGGCAAACTAGTCCAGTTACAATTTTCAATGCACAACTATATAGTGCTGCCCAACTTGAATACCACGCCATAAACATGCTACCCGACCCAGTCACAGTATACTGACACTGGGTCAACCAGTCCTGTTACAATCCTCAATGCACAACTATATAGTGCTGCCGAACTTGAATACCACGCCATAAACCTGCTACCCCAATAACAGTATACTGACACTGGGCCAACCAGTCCTGTTACAGTCACAGTATACTGAAACTGGGCAAACCAGTCCTGTTACAATCCTCAATGCACAACTATATAGTGCTGCCCAACTTGAATACCACGCCATAAACATGCTACCCCAGTCACAGTATACTGACACTGGGAAAACCAGTCCTGTTACAGTCACAGTATACTGACACTGGGCAAACCAGTCCTGTTACAGTTACAGTATACTGACACTGGACAAACCAGTCCTGTTACGATCCTTTATACGCTGAATGTCAAGCACGGGAGCTATTCATAATTTGCTATTGCTTAGTTGTTGAGATTTTATATTATTTTCAGTAGGTGACAAAATTCGTGTTAGTTGGGTTTTTATCCTTAGGTTCTAAAGTAAAATAAAAATCTTTGACAGAGTAAAAAGATGATAATTTGCAAGATTTTGATTTTGAAAGATACATATATATAGAATCAATGTGCATGAATGTGCTTGAACTATGCCTGGTTTTAAAAGAATCACACGATAGATACCTTACTTTAACAGTAAACTTGTTTGAACGTCAAGGATAAAGACCGAGTTTATCACCTACCAGAATGTATTGGTACGTCTTATTTCTGGTCACCGATTGGTCAGTTTTTTTATGATACTCTATCAAAATTATGAATAAGCACAATTCTTTTGAAGTCTCAGGTGTGACCCGGTCAGGGATCGACCCATGACATGCGAAGCAGTCATTCTACCACTAAGATACCACAGCGGTATTCATGAGGTTCAACAAAAAGTGTAACACGTTTTATGCAACTACCTCAACAGTGTTAGAAGTTGTATTCAAAGAAGGACACTTTCCACATTCAGTCATGAAAATGTTGTTCTCAACCACAGCTAAGCATTGTTTAATCCCCACGCGCATCTGATGGGGGTTACAGTAACAGTGTATGTCCATCTGTCTATGTGTCTGTCTAAAACATTAAGACAAAACTATATCATTCCCGGTAACTTTTTCATAGTATTTCTCCATCAAAGTGTGCATATGTAGTCATAGACTCATAACAATATCTAAATGTCAAGTTCAAAAAGTAACGAAGTGTTGTCAATCATGGTGCTTATTTCAATGTGTGTTATAAATACTGCAAACTGCATTATTGTCAGAATTGGCGTGTATTAAGCGTTTGTTTATCCTCGCTGTATTGCACTTGGCATCTTAGCGAGCAGACCTCAGTTTAAAGTCTCAACCAAAGGACTGATAAGGTATGAAATACTTTACTAGATGACTGGTAAGGTAGGAAATACTTTACCAAAGGACTGGTAAGGTAGGAAAAACTTTACTAGAGGACTGGTAAGGTAGGAAATACTTTATCAAAAGACTGGTAAGGTAGGAAATACTTTACCAATATAATGGTACGATAGGGAATACTTTACCAAATGACTGGTAAGCTAGGAAATACATTACGAGAGGAATGATAAGGTAAGAAATACATTTCCAGAGGACTGGTAAGGTATGAAATACTTTACCAGAGGAATGGTAAGGTATAAAATACTTTACCAGAGGACTGGTCAGATAGGAAATACTTTACCAAAGTGCTGGCAAGGTAGGACTACTGTACCAGATAATTGGTAAGGTAGGAAATACTTCACCAAAGGAATTGTAAGGTAGGAAATACTTTACCAAAGGACTGGTAAGGTAGGAAATACTTCACCAAAGGACTAGTAAGGTAGGAAATACTTTACCAAAGGAATTGTAAGGTAGGAAATACTTTATCAAAGGATGGAAATACTTTACCAAATGACTGGTAAGGTAGGAAATACTTTACCAGAGGACTGGTAAAGTAAGAAATACTTACCAGAGGTCTGGTAAGATAGGAAATACTTTATCAAACGGACTAGTAAGGTGGAAAATACTTTACCAGACCTTCTGGTGAAACTTTAAACTGAGCAGAAAGGCTGCCGTAAGCACCACTATAGACAACGGTCATTGAAAAAGAGTTAAGCATTAAGCAAAACACCGAATTAGTGAACTTGAAATGAACAATGCAAACCATTTATGACTGATTGAAATGAAATGCCTAGCATGTGCGTTTGTTTATATTTCTTACCTCGTAACAATATATGGAAATTGCAAGGAAAAATGGAAGACCTGTAAGTTTCATCTTCTTTGGATGTACTCTGAAAAATAATGATATGAAAAATAGTAAAATGGTTGTTTTATGTAGCTGCGAAGGTGCTGTTTCTACCACTCATCTATCAACCTCTTCCCCCGCACGCTCCACCCCCCCCCCCCCCCCACACACAGCAAAACATCAATATAATGAATAAATCAACCTCTTTCCCCGCAGGCTCTCCCCATCCACACATACACACCCAAAACACCAATAGAATGGATACATCAACCTCTTCCCCCGCACGCTCCCCCACCCCAAAACACACACACCAAAATAACAATATAATGGACAAATCAAGCTATTCACCCTCACGCTCCCCCACCTCAACAACATACATCAAAAACACCAATAGAATGGATAAATCAACCTCCTCCCCCACTCGCTCCCCCGAACTCCAACAAACACATACCAAAAGAACAATAGAATGGATAAATCAACCTCTTCCCACACAAGCTCCCCCACCCCAACACACACACGCAAAAGAACAATAGAATGGATAAATCTACCTCCTCCCCACTCGCTCCCCCACCCCAGCACACACATCAAAACACCAATAGAATGGATAAATCAACCACTTCCCCCGCACACTTCCACCCCACCCCAGCAGACACACAAAAACACCAATAGAATGGATAAATCAACCACTGTCCCCCGCTCGCTCCCCCACACCAACACACACACGCAAAGACACCCTCAATATAATGGATAAATCGACCCTCTTTCCCTGCACGCTCCCCCACCCCAAACACACACACCAAAACACCAATATAATGGATAAATCAGCCTCTTCTCCCGCTCGCTTCCCCACCCAACCACACACACACACCAAAACACCAATATAATGGATAAATCAACCTCTTCTCCGTCGCACGCTCCCCCACCCCCATACAACGACACACCGAACACCAATAGAATGGATAAATCAACCTATTCCCCTGAACGCTTCCCCAACCCCAACACACACACACCAAAACACCAATATAATGGATAAATCAACCTCTTCCACCACACGCTCCACCACCAACACACACACCAAAATACCTATAAATGGATAAATCAACCTCTTCCACCGCAACCTCCCCATCCCCCCCCGCCCACACACACAACCCGAAACACCAATATAATGGATAAATCAATCTCTTCCCCCCCTACGTTACCCCACCACAACACACACACCAAAACATCAATAGAATGGATAAATCAACCTTTCCCCCCATACGCTCCCATCCCCCACACACACCAAAACACCAAAAATAATGGATAAATCAACCTCTTCCCCCGCACGCTCCCCCACCGCAACACACACACCAAAACACCAACATAATGAATAAATCAACCTCTTCACCTGTACGCTCTCCACCCCAAACACACACACCAAAAACACCAACAGAATGGATAAATCAACCTCTTCCCCACACGCTCACCCCACCCCCACACACGCACACCAAAACACACCAATAGAATGGATAAATCAACCTCTTCCCCTGTTCCCCTGCACGCTCCCCCACCGCCCAACACACAAACCAAAACACCAATATAATGAATAAATCAACCTCTTCCCCCCACACGCTCTCCCAGCAACGCACACAACCAAAACCCAATATAATGGATACCCCGCACGCTTCCCCCACCAACACACACAGCAAAGCACCAATAGAATGGATCAATCAAACTCCTCCACCACTCGCTCCCCAACCCCAACACACACACCAAAAACACCAATGGATAAATCAACCTCCTCCCCCACACGCTCCCCCACCCAAACACACACACCCAAACACCAAGAGAATGGATAAATCAACCTCTTTTACTGCACGTTCCCTCATCACAACATACACACCAAGAACACCAATAGAATGGATAAATCAACCTCTTCCCCTACACGCTCTCTCACCCCAACACATACAACCAAAAACACCAATAGAATGGATAATCAGCCTCTTCCCCGCACGCTCCCCCACCCCAACACACACACTTAAACACCATTATAATGTGATAAATCAACCTCTTCCCACACACGCTCCCCACCCACACTCACAACACACCAAAACACCAATATAATGGATAAATCAACCTCTTCCCCCGCACGCTCCCCCACCCACAACGACACCAAAACACGAATATAATGGATAAATCGAACCTCTTCTCCCACTCGCTCCCCCACCCCCAACACACACACACCAAAAAACCAGTAAAATGGATAAATCAACTCTTCCCCCACACCGCTCCCACCAGCCAACACATACACACACCAAAAAACCAGTAGAATGGATAAATCAATCCTCTTCCCCTACCCGCTCCCACACCCCCAACACACACACACACCAAAAAAACAGTAGAATGGATAAATCAACCTCTTTCCCCACTCTCGCTACCCCACCCCCAACACACACGCCAAAAACAGTAGAATGGATAAGTCAACCTCTACCCCCGCACTCTTCCCCACCCCAACACAAATACCGAAAACACCAATAAAATGGATAAATCAACCTCTTCCCCCGCACGCTCCCCCACCCAAACACACACACCAAAACACCAATAGAATGGATAAATCAACCTCTTCCCCCGCACTCTTCCCCACCCCCAACACACACACACCAAAACACCAATATAATGCATAAACAACCGTCTTCTCCCCACGCTCCCTGCCCCAACACACGACACCAAAACAGCAATAGAATGGATAAATCAACCTGTTCTCCCGCACGTTCCCACCACCCCAACACACACATCAAAACAGCAATATAATGGATAAAAATCAACCTCTTCTCCCGCACACGCTCCCCACTCCAACACACACACCAGTCAAAACACCAACATAATGGATAAATCAACCTTTTCCCCCACACGCTCCCCCACCCACCCACACACACACACACCAAAACATCAATATAATGGATACATCAACCTATTCCCCCGCACGCTCCCCCTCACACACACACACCAAAACACCGATATAATGGATAAATCAACCTCTTTCCCCGCACGCTCCCCCACCCCAACATACACAGCAAAACACCAATAGAATAGATACATGAACCTCTTCCCTGCACGCTCCCCCCACCCCAACACTACACACA